>BEXV01000572.1:118392-132513 GCA_003118195.1 Hemicentrotus pulcherrimus | reverse complement strand
GGGGCACTAAGCAGATACAGGCAGAATAAGGCAATAACAGAATAGATTTTAATGATTTTGTAACAGAAAGAAAGAAGAGTGCAGACAGCTGGAGAAGAAAAAACGAGGTAAAAGTAGGGAGGAGACTGGGGTGGGGTCAACGGAGAGCAAAATCTGAGTAGTGAGAAAATGGGTAAATGTGTCTGAATGTGTTTCTGTTTTTGTGCTGAGGTAATTACCGAACGAGGAGGATTGCGTGCCAATGTCTACATGTTTTACTCATTTAGTCCGGGCTTCACTCGGACGTCTGGGTAGTCATCATCGCGCTGACAAAACATCTTGAGATTGTTTTGCGGGGAGCGTCTTGTCTTAATTCTGGCGAGGACTGATTTGGGGAGTTCTTTCCTGCTTTGTTTTTTCTTCCGTAAGTTGTTATGCAGCCATTAAAACAGACCAGTTAACAGTTCAGTAATCTATTCTTTAAGAAATAAGGAACATTTAGTGAAATATCAGGAAGACTAAATATTTCTTGAGATTGTTTTGGGGTAATGTCTTGTCTTACTTCTGGCAGGGATTGATTTTGGGGTTCTTTTCTTTAAAAAATTTCCCTTCCCAACAATACAGTGAAGCGCTCCACTTTTTGAAAAGTGGAAGGGTATTGTTTTTTGTTTTCAGCAAGACAATGCAGGTCTCAAATTTACTGCAACAATTGAGGTCAGCTCCAAGACTTTTCTGGTTGCATTGTTCAATACAAGATGCAGTCTAAACCTTAAACAACTTATTCTGTATTAGAGAGATACATGTAAAGGCACTGCATTAAAGAGACAAATTTGTAATGATCTGTTTACTCTCGGTAGTAATAAGTGTAGGGTTATTTTCTCCAGATTTTTCCCAGTTTTCTAGTATGTTCTTACTCCTTGGTAAGGGTAACCTTTGTGGTCAGGTGAGGCATAAGTGTGGTTTGAAGGAGATGAAGTATGGCTATATGACTCATATATTCCACCTGTGTCTTTCTCTCTCCATCTCTGTGTCCATATCTCTTCCTTCCTTCCCCTCTTTCTTTGACTGTGTCGCTCTTTCCGCTCCCCTTCATCTTCCTCTCCCTGTTTTCCCCCTTCCCCCTCTCTCTCCCTCCCTTCCTCCCTCTTCCTCGCTACCTCTCTACCCCTCCGTCTTCCTCGCTGCTACCTCTCTACCCCTACTTCCACCTTCCTTCTATCTCTCCCTTCCTCTCTCTTTAATTTCTCTCCCTTTTCTCTTCTTCTCTCTTCCTCTCCCCTTTCATCTCCCCCTCTTCCTCCCTCTCGCCCCTTTCCATCCCTTCCTCTCTACCCTTCTCTCTCTCATACTTATTCACTTCAAATTATATATAGATTTCCATTCAAACAGGATTATAACTTGTTGCTAACTTCACAAAGCTTGACCTGTGTGTGATACCCATTTCCCTTTGAGAATAGAAATATCACCTTTTCTTCTCCTTTTTTAATACTTTTTTCATAATATGACTTTCTGTCAAAATACAATTGAGTTGTGCGACATATCTTTTGGTCCTTAAACTTTAGTTGGCCAAATACAATGCTTTACATTTATATGTGCGATGCAGACTCTACACATAGCAATTTTTATTGGTTTCAAAGTGCATGCATATGCATTTAAAAGTCTGAAGATGTCAATTTTTGCGCAGGGATCTATCACCATTAGTCTAGATATTCCATGTTTACTTTGATATTGATGTGATTTTGGGGGATTAAAATTTTTGTTTCTCTCTTTTCTTCTCTCATTGGGATATATTTGTAGTATTATTTTGTTGAAAAGCAAAGTCTCAAACTTGTGAAAAAGTGAAATAAAAACTCCCATCATGTATAATTCCCATAGCAATAGCATTCTCTGCTTTCCTCAATTATTTACAAAAAACTCATAAAAACAGTAAAATGTGTACAACAATGCAGACAACTGGTGTTCAAAGTTTTAAACTCTGGTTAATTCTGTACGCCACATCATTTTGACTTAGATCCCCCTGGCTTCTTGTTATGAAATAAGATCCCTTATGTCTTATAACTTTTGTAAAATTGTAAAATGATTTCAACTTAAAGGTAATACATAGTTTTGGTATGGGGTCATGAATTTGGTTCAAGGGAGTTTATTCAAGGGGAAATATATATCACAACTGCACATTCTGAGATTTTCATGGTCGCAGCTACCAATGAGTGATTTCAAGTTCGGTGTTGGCAGCTGTTGTTGGTGTTGTGAGAACACCAACACCAGCCACAACACTGAACTTGAAATCGGGCTGTTGTTGGGATTGACCTCAGGAAATATGACGTATTTCCAGTAGTCTGTGTTGAGGGCTGGTGTTGAATGTCCTCTGTTGAACCCAGTATTGCAGGTGGTGTTGACGATTTACGTGTAATTTTGCCATTCACCAACACCAGCCAATAGGGATTGGGAAATTCATGATTTCAAGCTCGGTGTTGGTGTTGGTGTTGCAGTATACCACAGGTATGCGGACATCTGGCACGAATCTCTCGATAATGCCAAGGTAAAAATCCATTTAAAAGAAAAAACAGAAGTAAATCATCAGAGCTGTATATGTTTTTCAGAAATATATTTTATCTATTGACTTTTGATATGACTTTACATTTGATATTCGATATGATGTAATTTAGTGGATTTTCTTAATGGATTATGCTTCAATCGCAAGACTTTTCGTGTGTAGAGTAGGACGTCACTCAGTGTTGAGGCTGGTGTTGAGCTACTGATAACGCGCACGCGTGATCGGTATCGTCCTTCTAAACTGACCGTCGGTGTTGGAGCTCGGTTGAACAGCCTCTGCGCGCTCTCAACACCAACACCAACACCGAACACCGTACTTGAAATCACTCATTGTGTGGCCGTATAGGCGCTGTTTGAAATTTACCAAAATTTATATTCAATTTTTCTTGAAAGCAGAAGTGTTTTAGGGGCTAAATTTTCTAGTGCTTATAATACATCCACAGGGGCATCAAATATATCAGAATTGTAAAAGAATCATGCACTATCCACCCTATTTTCAAAATTTCCCAAAACTGTGTATTACCTTTAAAGTTTACAGACTTAACTACATGTATCTGTTTTTTTATTGACAGCCTTGCCATTCCTGCTTTGTACCCTTTGTTTTTATCAATGTATTTTTTTTTATCTGAACTAATAGTTGACTTTATCCTGTCTTTTCTCAAGTTTGTTCCGTGCAGACAGACACATGCTATCTGATAACCGAATTCCATGTTCAGTGGAGAAGGTGAACTTCGATCGCTCCTTTTCTTATCTTTGCATTTTTGTTCTACTTCTGTTTACCCTCCAGATACACGTGACAAAGATCTCTTCCAGTCAGGCTCCTCCAATGGCATAGCTCGCTTCCTGTCTTGCGCATCCTCCTCCTCATCTTCAAAGTCTCCATCCTTGGCGGTTACCGATGGCAACGGGCAGAAGCCAGATGATGCTATCCTCCTGGAAGAAGAGGCCCAAATGTACATGCAGGTGAGCTTTAACAACTAAGATCCAGTCTTATTTCTGTCTTATGCATACATGATGATGAAGATGAAGAAGAAGAAGAAAAAAAATCAATATTAAATGATGAGAGCCAAAAAAAATCAATATTAAATGATGAGAGCCATAATAGGATGTTGATCTGAAGTTACATGTACTGAACTTTATATATGTGACTTCTAAAGTTTCATGAATCTTTCTTATTTTGTTTGGACTCTGTTAGTTGCATTACTCTATTGATGCTCTCAATGGGTTCTACATTTTCTTTTAGAACAATTGCCAGATCTTCTATTCTTCACATTCAGAGATACCCCGATAAGAACTCTCCTCCATCCATTTGAAGACCCAAATGATAACTTTATACAACGGACCTCTACAGCTTCCACTATCTATAATATATTTTCTTCTTATGTTTCTTGTTCTTTGTATCTAAGGCTCTCAATGGATTCATCATTGTCATTCAGAACAATGGCCAGATCTTGTATTCTTTACATTTAGAGATATATCCTGATAAGTCCACTCCTCTATCATTTTGAATACATGAAACAATGGCACTCCACAACTTCCCTTCCCCTCTCTGTAATATATCTTCTTGTATCTCTCTTGTTCTTAACATCTATCAACTTCTTGTATCTGTGATATATTCTTGTTTTGTTTCTTATTTTTTATATCTAAGGCTCTCAATGGATTCATCATTGTCATCCAGAGCGATGGACAGATCTTCTACGCTTCACCGTCCGTTCAGGAGTACCTTGGGTTCCAGGACGTAAGTCTTTCTATATAAAGGCCATCGATCGCACACCCTTCAACCTCACTACAGGACCCTGTTTCATAAACTTGTTATCAATAGCATATGCTAAATTCGATGACAAATTTGCTCTTAGCCAATCAAATGCCATGATTTTAGTAGCTTAATTTTAACAGTCATGTAACTTGTTGGTGATAACATGTTTTATAAAACAGGATCCAGGTTTTGACTACACTCAGGGGTAAAAAATGGCAATACAGTGAAACCTCCTTTAGTCAACATCCGTATTGAAAGACCTCCTGACAATAATGACCACCTAAATATATTTTTATTTTGCTCAAATATTATTTTCCTATCAAAACCTGTACTACTGTAACCTGTCTACAAAGACCACCTGCCTACAAGACCATTAATTTGTCTTGCCTCCCTTGAACAGTCTTTTTATACAGGTTTCACTGGAGCGCTGTAATAGCCAATACATGTATATTCATGTACACTGTACCAATATTTTTGCTGATATTAGGGACACAGTCATTTTTGCGAGATGTTTCCGCGGTTAATAACAGAGGCAGCTTACAATTTCCAGCTTATTTTTGTGCATTGCTCTATAAATTTGTGACTCGACATCAGTTCAGGAACTTTGTGAAAATAACACCCTTCATGAAAATAACAGCTTCTAGAAAGTACATCTTCAGTATTGAATAACAAGATACGAGGTCCAGAATAGTCAAATGGTTAGTGATATCTAAAAAGCAGGATGTTGTTGGCTTTCAAATGTGAAGGCGTCATTGTTTTTTAATTACAGTAACTTAATACCAGCAGCACGACTGCCTACCAACTGGTATATGATTGGCTGTTTTCTCTGTTTGTAAGGCTTCCATTGATCTGCAATTTTGCTACTTTCATTTGTTTGGCTATATGCAGGACCTTAAATGACAACAAATTTACATGTCAACAATTGTCTATCTTTCCTGTTGCAATATCTTTAAAGGTAAAGACCAGTTATGGTCATGCGATTGCATTGTGAAAGAAACGTTGTGGAATCGATCAGAAAAGGTTGATCATCTAGCATCTAGCATTTGCAAGGTTCTGGAATCATCCAAATGATTAGAAATTTGGCCCATTCTTCGTAAAGTTACAAGCACTATACACAGACAGATGTATTTGGGACTAGCCTTTATCTCTCACAGACCATGAAAGAAACAAATTTACCAAATATATGAAATAGTAGGTGGTTTCCCAGCAAATTTTTTATCATCATGTATTAGTTAAAACACATTCTTTCACTTGGTAATGAGAGCTTCCATTTCATTTTTTGAAATTGGGGCATTTCCAATACTTGTCTTTACCTTTAAGCTTGGACTTCATGACAAATTAATAGCAACTCACAGATTTCTGAGAACTTGGTTTTGTTTTTCTATAAAAGTACCTTGGACAAACTTCTACTTTTTAGTGTGTGAATATTCAAAGGGTATTAAGCCTTCCGTTTGGAATCAATGGGGAATAAATCATTTCTTAAAACCATACATTCCAGCTACCAGTAGACCTAATTAATAGCAAATTAATAGAGATCAATATTTTCTAGGATATTATAAAATCTCTAATAAAATGAGGGATCTTAAAAGCTTAATATGTCATATGGCAAAAATGTTTCCAAATAGGGACAAGAATCTAGAAGTCAATCTGCATTCTGTGTGCTGTTTAATGGCTTTGAGAATGAGAGATACACATGTAGGTTTTTCGATCCTTCTACTCAATGAGTCATTTGTCGTGACATGGCATCAAAAGCCCTACCCAATCATTTCGACTTCTTGAGGTATTTTGTTAAATAATTCATCACACTGAAAAAGGAGGTAAGAATATATTAAATCCATCTTGTGTGGAACTTCAATGGTATTTTTCTTACAGTCGGAGGGAGCTACTTAACGCTTGATTGGTTACCAGTTTACCGACAGAACGATCATGACTGTTGGTGAAACAATTATTCTTGATTTGGATCGTGCCAATCACATAACATCACATTACGCCATGATCAGGAATCATTTTGGTTGTAGACACTTGCTCTGACAAGGATTACACTTCAGTCAATATTCTACACTAACTAACAATATTAAAAATAAAGATATATGAGATTTGTAAGGCGCCGAATATCCACTTAAAATTAAACGTCAAGATGCACTTGTGAAGAAGAAAAAAAGGAGATCACATAAAAGCATCTACTTTTACAATTTTGAAGGTTAAATGCTTGTCCTTGCTCCAGTATTGTATTTCAGCCTTAAAAGTGAACTTGAGATGTTAATTTGGGCATGGGAAGTGCTACCTTGTCGTTTGTCTTGTTGTTTTTCTTCTAAATCCTTACTTTTTTGCCATGTTCTTTCTATTGTTGCAAATTTTGGTAGATTTTATTTCATTAAAGCCCAAAGATAGTTTCTTTCATGAATGTTTTATTGAGTCCCATGAGGCTGCCTTCATGCCCCAATTGTCTGAATTAACATCCACATTATTTTTTTTAATCGAAATTATAGCAATACAATGAACTGAAAAAAGTTGCTAATTTCAACAACACCAAGGGTGGTTTTCTCGAAAGCGGACTAATTTTAGTTGATGGTTTAATGCACCGACCAAGTATGGAATGCCAAGTGTCCTTATGAATATATTTTGGAATTATTTGATATGTCCCTAAATGACCATGATAACATAATTATATCATAGTCATATTGATGTTTATTAAGTACCTGTATGTTATTACATTTTATTTTAAGTTATTGACAGATTAAATTATTCAAAAACATATTCATATGAACACTTGGTATTCAATACTTAGTCGGTGGATTAAACCATTGACTAAACTTAGTCCGCTGTCAAGAATACCACCCCAAGTAATCAATATACACCCTTTACATCACTTTTGTCCTGCATGCTCCCTTCACTCTTCAGGCGGACATCATGCACCAGAATGTCTTCGAGCTGATCCACAAGGAGGATCGGGAGGACTTCCAGAAGCAGCTTCTGGTGTGCCCACCCACGACCTGCTCCCAGGAGGTGACCCAGAGGAGCATCACCAACGGCAACGGTACCAACGATGGCCTCGGCGTACAACCCGACATCAATGGTAATGATCAATGATGATGATGATATTTGATGGTGATCGATAGAGATCGAGAGGACTTCATGAAGCAGCTCCTAGCTATAGTTTTTCAAAACTTGAACATTCATTACTATAATTCTATTCAACAAAAAAATAATTTTAAAACTACCAGTAATATGAAAAATATAAAAGTGGTCTAGTATCCAAGAAGTCCGGCACCTTGGTCTGGAATAGTTCAACTGCTTGCTTTCCTGGAGAAGAGAGCAAGAGTTTTGAGTTTGCCAAATTACCCGCTATTTTCAGACTCTAGATATTATCCCGAAGCTCAAAATTTCGTCTTCACCAGACCGATATGCTCATTGCAAACTGGCTCAGACGGGCGCAAATTTGCCCACTATTTCCCAAATAGCAGGACATTTGGGAAACAAGACCAAGATTTCTCAACCAAATATCCTGCTAATTGCAACTGCGGGCTGATGAAGACGCAAATTATGATCTGGATAGTTGAAATAGTAGGTTATTTGGAAAACTCAAGCTAATGAGAACAGGCCTATTGTAAAACAATTCAAAGGAAAGGAAAGGTACACATGCCAAAGGTGAGACCTCCAGACACAATTGGAAGCGATATAGGTCGTCATGGCAACAACAGAGATACACAGACATAAAGGAGATTGTAAATTTTGTGACTTATTTTAGCCACATTAGAAGATGGACAGAGATGGGAGCAGGAAAGTAGGAAGAGGAAAGAAAGATGGGTAAAATAGTAAAAGGGATGATGGAGGGAGTGAAAAAGAAAAAGGAAACGAGACAGAAACAGAGAGAGAGGGAGGGAGAGAGAGAGAGAGAGAGAGAGAGAGGGAGAGAGAGAGAGCAAATGAAGGGAAAGCGGGAAGAACGGAAGAAGAGAAGGGATAAAGAGAGAGATAAGGATAGATATATAAAGAAGAAAGTTGGAGAGGAAGGGGGAGGGGGAGAGGGAGGAGAGGTGGAAAGGAAAATGGGTTTGAATTAAAGGATAATTGTTGTTAGGTAGGACAAACATTATGGCTTGTCCTATTATTTGTAACAGGTTCAGACTGTAATTGAAATAATTTTAACATGGTACTTTAAGATTTGTGCATTAAATTTGATTACATATTTAAAAAATGGCCTATTGACGTGATAACGACGGGGCGGGCAATAGGTATAAAGGGAAAATGATGTTCATATGAAGAGAGAGAGAGAGAGGAAGAGAGAGAATGTGAGACAGAGAGAGACAGAGAGAAACAGAGAGTGAGAGAGAGAGAGATCGAAAAGTAGCATGAGAGAGCGAACAAGAGCAAAACACAGACTTCAAGTAAGAGGGAACAGCAGCATGACCTTAATTCCTACGATCGCTGTGCACTTCATGAAGCACGGAGGCTTTCTGCAAATGAGCTGTAAACTCATTTAAGGGCTGAGCCTATGAGCCACCAAGGGCTTAGAAAGTTGCGTCATTAAATCACATGTTACATGAAACATCTTGTCAAATGAGGAGTATCGCGCGGCTGGCACGGATGAAGGGTTTTCCTTGTTAAGTCGATCACCGTACCTTATGTTCATAGACTGACATTTTGGGGCACATGATGGCTGTATTATGCAGCGAGGCTTGGCTTTATGTACTGTACGTGGTGATCAATTTGAGTTTTAATTTATTTTATTTTGGTCTACTATGTCTGCTGAGGGGTAAACTAATTTATAAGCGAATGGAACAAACAAGAAGAAAAACAATAGTTATTTTGGAGGCGTCTTTTAATGCCAAGGTCAGCTTTAAATTGTTAGAGATCAATTGTTAAAAATACAAATATATGATAAACTCAAAAATGAATTAAGGAGGAATTTTTGTATTTGAGCAAGAGCTATATAGATGAAGTAAAAAGAAAAGAAAAAAAGGGACTGGAGTAATAATTAGTGTTCACTTGATTAGAATTTAACCTTCTTTTCTATAGGTTGATACTCTCTGATCAATGGCATAGATATTATAAATAGTGTGACACAAAAAGATAAAAATCTCAACACTTTTGTTGCATCAATTAATTCAGAACACAAAGCCCACGTTAAACACAGTGATATAAGATTGTAACTCGAAAGACACATGTCTCATAATTAGGATGCCTACCAGATTTTGGGAGAAATTATTTCATTAGGAACGTTATTAACGCACATATTAGAGGTTACAGCCTACCTGGCTATTGGACTATGCAGGGTAATTTTTTGCCTGAGAAATTGTATTTTCATGGCCTTTCTTGTTCTCGTTATTAGCATGGTGTTTTTGACATCAATTTAATGAGCGACATCTGCACATCTCATCATACAAGAAGATGTTCGCTTCATTAGTGCCTGAAGCTAGGAGTATACATGTATAATATACAGGGTTAACTTGAGTGGCCTAAGGAAAAGTGCATCCTATGAAAAGAAGTGAAAGAGTCTAGATTAATTAGGGGTGCGTATGCAAGCTAAGTAATGTTTTAAATTTAGTATGGATTAGGTATCATTTCTATTTCCCCAATTTATATTTTGGAAAGAGGGTTAAGGGAAACTTATTGAAGTGTGTCTAATATTTTATTATTTTTAAAGAGTAAATTCATTAAAGTTTCTATATTTTATTATCAAAATTGTCATGTTTTGGCTTCTCATAATGCATGAAGCCACATGTGATACCAGTAGGCCTATTATTAAAGGGACATAATGGTCCGAATTCACAAAGGAGGTTTAAATTTAACCCATGGTTTAACCCCTCATTTACATAACACATGGTTTAAAATTAGAGCAAATTAAGCGCAACACAGTCAAAAGAATTTTAAACCATGTGTTATGTAAATGAGGGTTTAAACCATGGGCTAGAATTTTAACCTTGTGAATTTTTGGGCCGTAATGTACATGGAATGAAGTAATAAACTATCATCAAAATATTTCTGAATATCTTTTGTAGAGCTTCTTTATCTTGCCAATTTGTGTTCAATTTTCTATTACTATTAATTCCTTCTGTATCCTAAATATACATTGTCAGCTCAGGAAAATATTTTTTTGGAAAATAAATTATAAAAAGGTGACTCCACCCTTATATATAAGCCTTCTTCAGATTTGAAGTGGTAATTAACGCATGGCATTATTTTGTGTTTTTATGTGATGATGTGAGTTTCATAAGCTTGACATTTCTTTGTCTTTTTTAACACAGAGGTCAGTGAATTCATACAAGACCTTTGCTTCTCGCAGTTGCCTTCCATTTGCATACTTAAAATATCTAAAAATCCTTTTATGGTTTCTATAAAAAAAAGAGGAAATTATAGAGCTGTGACAGATCATTACAAGTTTGAGGAAAATCCAAGATGAAATATGAAAGTTATGAATTTGATAAAAATTTGTAATCGATTAGGCGCAAATGGGAAAATCTTTTGCACACTTTCCTAGCACCTCTCCTAACTAAATTATATGGAAATGGTTGTACATTTTCATCTTCTTTATTGTTGATGTAAGAATTAGATTTACTCAAAAAATAATTGAGTAACACATACTGGTATTTGCAATACATGTACCATGGCATTGAGGGCACATATATAAATATGAGAACAGAATTTTTTTAAACGACAATTTATATCATATTGCACTTACAATGCATGAAATAATGAATCTGAAACCGAATCTGAATCTTTTATTTTGTTGTTTTACTTACCCATCAATTTTCCACATTCTGTTCATTTCTGCAGATGCAGAGTCTTCACTGGACAGGAATTTCACCAGCCGTCTCAGATGCTTGCTGGACGAATCCTCAGGGTTTCTGGTAAATATATTCACAGCAAATTGGCTACTCCTCGGTCACCCTTAACCTTCCATTTGCCGTCAGTGCTCAAGGGCATGGTAGCCTGTATGCTATACATGTTAATCGGCACAAAACAATGGTCACCAAGGATGGAAGGATTGCTTTGTGCAGCACAATGGCTCTGCAAAATGGCTAATTTCTGGTCTTCATAAGCTCCATGAGAAATTTTTAAACACTTTTATCAATCAGTCTTGCACTGAAGCTTTTGGAACATGTTTATCTATAAAGTTTATCTATAAATATGAGCAAAGGGAAATTATTTGTGTGGCAGATTTAGAGTTAGTTTCTTAGTCACATGGTTGACATTGATGCCTGACCACTAACACACCATACAAGAATTTACACAATGAAAAATGGCTAAAGAATCGGTTTGGAGTTGCTGAGGTACATGTACATGACGTACACCTATCAAGGAATTATACTATACTATACACCTGGATGTAGAGTGGCAAATGTAGATAAATTTCTTGTCACAGGACATTAGAATTAGGGCAGGACTCGAACCGTGAACGGTGTGATCGACAGTCCAGTGACGTCTCCACTGGATCACGGCACCTCCGCCAGCATATACAATGTACAATGTAATTGATTCCTTGCAATTCTTCTTCTGCATAGCAATAAATCTGGAACCAGCAAGAGAATCATTTTTATGGCAGCTGTACTTTTATTTTGGTGCAAAAACAATCAATTGAACTAAACTAAATCTTAACTTATAACTCCTACTTGAATCATGTTATACAAAACTCCTCATTTTTTCTCTCGCTTGTTCCCCTTATGCTTAGAGCCTGCAGTTCAGTGGGCGCCTGCGCATGCTGAACGGCCAGCGGACCAGGGGCAAGGATGGCATCCCCATCGACGTGGACCCGCCAGAGATGGCTCTCTTTGCTCTCGCCAGTCCCCTTCAGCAGCCGACCATCCTGGAGATCTACGTGCGCAACATGATCTTCAGGACCAAACACAAGCTTGACTTCAAGACTGTCAATCTGGATACAAAGTAAGTTTGCGTACAGCGTGGTCTCAAGCTATACAGCAGGGGGGTGTTTCACAAAGATCCCAAGTTGAACTTAAAATTATGGAGACTGGAGAGCCATTTGTAGCCTTGAAATAAAATATATTCAAAAGCAAAAATTCAAGTATTTTAGAATTTTTATAAATTCCCAATGAAGAACATGGAATCTCCCATGATAAAAGGTAATATGTATGATTAGAATTAACCTTTTATGCCTTTTAAAATAACTTTTACAAAATATTTTCAAAGATNCCCCCCCCCCCCCCCCCCCGGCTAAACTAGGCCCTAGGACTAGCTTGGCATCCCGCGGTAATGAGCTTTCAAATGTTGAAACATCACCTATACCTCTAAGTAGCCATACATTTCATGTTTTGCGGAAATTCACCTCTTGAAATTGTCAACGTTAGCTTTTTGGGAACTCACATATCTTACATATCCCCATCAAGCAATCCTGAATTTGCTCTCCTAAAAGAGGTAAAATATTTAATGCCAACATTTCTAAAGAAGATTTTGCAATCAATTCAGCTAGCTCTTTGGGATAACTCGGCCATGATCTTCCCCTGGTGAACTTTCGATGAGGCTGAGTTTCCCCTAGTGCCAAGTTAGCCCGGATACACTAGTATACACTATGAACATGACTGACAAAGAAAGCGGACAAAATATACAGTTCCTCAGGTTGACAAAGGAACATCCATTCACTGCTATTATGTGAAAATGTGTAGAACAGGTGTCACATGCATATTCACCTTTTTACATAATAGCAGTGAAGGATTTTCCTTTGTCTACCTGAGGAACTGTATATTTTGTCTGCTTTCTTTGTTCGTCATGTTCATAGTGATACATGGGACCTTGCATATTAACCCATTCCATGCCCTGACTGCTTAATGCCATCATTATGAGTGTTGGGCAGTGTGTTTTCTCTTGCAATCAACCCAAATCCACCAAAGCTTAACTCATGTTTGACATTGATTGCAAGTTTCAAATTCAATTCAATCCTTTCTGGTTTATTGTAAATTAAAACATACTGAATAAAAAGTCCGGAAACTCATACAATTCAGTTTACAAATTATAAATACATACAAGAATCAAGAAATCAATACTTTTAGCAATCTCTATATTAATTACTGATTCTAATGAACCTAACAACTAATTTCAAACAATCGTGAAATATTACATGTTTTAATTATGCAGTTGTGACATTTAGATATTAAAATACGTTGTCACAATTTCTAAATGTCATATGCAATTTTGTAATACACTTTCAAATTAAAAGGTAATATTATCATTTCTTTTAGAAACATATTTCTATATAGATTAAAAACAGGATTAAGTTTTGGATATGGATCAATCACAACTACATGCAAGATGAGGCCCTGGGGCCATTTTTGTAATTCTGTACAAGGATTATATTAAGTCAGTACCGTAAATCTCTGTGCATAAGGCGCATTTTTTTTCCGTTGGGAAAAATAAAAAGTCGGGGGTACGCCTTATACACAGGTGCAGGATATTTTGTGCTAAACAAAAATTGAAAGGGAAGAGGGTTTTTTTTTTTTTCTTTCAGTCTCGATAAATTATGCCCCTTCACAAAGCGCTTTGCCGGCCGAAGCTCTCCCGTGTCTTCAGCTCACTCACCTGTATCATGCAGCTCACTTACACAGGGGATATCGAATCACCACTCGAAAACTAGTCTATCCAAATTTCTGTTTTGACTCCGAGGAAACTTTTTCTGTCATCTTTGTTTTAAAGATAACATTGTTACAAACTTACTGTTATATGTAACAAGTTCACAAGCACTTCAACTGTGCCTCATAATAAAATGAAAGTATTTCTGAACGCTGAAATAAGACGCGATCTGATCTGGTTTTCTATTAAAAAGCATAAAAAAGCCAAAAAGGCCACGCACACAATTTTTTTTATTTATTTTTTTTTTTTTT
>BEXV01000572.1:106684-118328 GCA_003118195.1 Hemicentrotus pulcherrimus | reverse complement strand
GTTTGATCATGCCAACTTTAAAGTAAAATACTTACTGAAATTCATTACCATCACTTTGTCAATCCAAATAATGCGCAATTAAAGTGTCGCATTAAATGCATGCTAATATAAATGTGGAGTATTTAAATATCGCTTGTTCTCTTTATCCCTCCTCAAATATAATTAATCTCTTCTAGGGGCACAGAAGTTCTTGGCTACACCGACATGGAGTTCAAATCGTTGCCTGGATACCAGTATGTTCACTACGAAGACATCATCTACTGCTCTGAGATGCACAGCTCATGTGAGTGTTACTGGGGAGTGTTTCACAAAGATCCTAAGTTGAACTTATCTCTAAGTTGGACTTAACAACGAAAATATTTGGTAAAAGTTATTTTAAAAGGCATAAAATGTTGATTCAAATCATTCATATTTTTAATTATCACAGATATTTCATGGTCTTGACGTGGAATTTATGACAAGTCTAAAATACTTGAACTTTCACTTATTAACATATTTTATTTTAAGGCTACACATGGCTCAAAGGGTCTTAGAGTTAAGTTTGACTTAGGATCTTTGTGAAACACAGGTCTTTAAGCGAATTATTTAATTCACCTGTTACGAATAATTGTATTTCAAAAGTAAGAATGCATACTGCATAAATAATATGTTGCTAGGTAGAGCAAGCCATTATGTGTTTTTTCCTTTCTAGCAACTAACTCTGTATGCTATTTGCATTTTGACTATTGAGATACCGGTACTATTATTTGTATCTGGTGAATTAAATAATTGTATTTCACAGAGACGTATGCATCTAATTTGGTTACATTACAAAAATAGCTAATTGCCAAGGATTTCCTCAAGGAGTCGGCGTGTGTGTTCAGATGGCAATTTAGCTTATTAGGTTTGATGAAGGGTCATGCGTTGTTGGTCAAGTATATTGTTCGGTTTGTAGAGTTTTTTTTTAAAACTTGAAATGAACTGGTCAGATTGATTTTGTTACAGCATTATCAAGGATTTTGTTACAGATTGCAAGTGTTGCATTTGGTGCCCCATAAACATACATGTAGTACATTTGTAAATTTCAAATCAACTCAATTATGTGAAGTCTCAAGTATTTTGGGGCAACAAGAAAGCTGTACAAAAAAAGGAGACTTTTGTACGATTTTTTTGTAATCACTTTGAACTTGTGATCATGGTCAGGAACACATATAAAAAAAGGTTTTTTTTTTTCTTTTGATAATACTGTAATCATGCTTGCAGGCAATATACATGTAGATTGGTGTCCTTTTCCTAAATGACTAATCCATAAAGAAATTGACCGGTAGTTGCTGGATCTCTCCATACAAGGTCAACCAGTGCAATCTTGTTGACCTAGACTGGATCATTGTGTCAAGTTTATGATAACCAGGGCCCCATTTTACAAAATTTGTCAGCAGTGACCGTAGAAATGACAGTTTTTGTTAAAAGGTAGTGATATCCTTCTTCCATTGGTTATCAGCAGATTTGTCACCGATTTGTGTCATTTGTCATTGAAAATAGGCTTTATGAAACGGGTCCCAGGCATTTCCTTTGGCAACAGACTGAAATATAAAAAAGAACAACCTAGTTTAGGGTTGCAATTCTGTTATAATTTTACCAGTAGTATGAAGTCTGGGATGGCTATTAGGTAAAGCATTTGGTCTAAATAAAGTAAGGAAGTGCATTGGAGTAGGAAATCGCAGTGTGTAGCAAATTTTGCAGAGGTTTTGTATTACATGTAGAACCAAAATTCTATTTTAGTTCTGTTCAAGCTTTAGTTATAGTAGTTGTTTTCAAAGCTGTGTTTATAGTTGTAGTTACAGTTACATTAATTTATACTTGTAGTTTTATTTATAGTTATAGTTGTGTGAAAGTTATAGTTCTTATTATACATGTAGTCATACTTTTAACTATGGTTGTCGTTATATAGTGTAGTTAGTTATTGGTCTAGTTATGGTTATGGTTATAGTTATCTTTGTCAAGCCAAGGCTGAGCGATTGCTCCTTTAAGTGGAGACAGAGTGCTCCATGTACATGTAATAGCTTCTTGATTTGGGGATCAGCTCGAGCTGCTTTATCAGGGGGTTCAAGATGATTCCTTCCAATTGGATGTGACAAGTAGCCTGAGTAGCCTCCTAATGACTCATTCCTAGCGGGTTGATTTCATTAGACCCTTCACCCTAGACTTCCTCCCTCTTTGATGGGTCTGTTCCCATGGACGGAACCTTCAAGGTGCTTTCGTTTATTCATAGTTAAACCCCTTCCATGCCACAGGCGACAAATTCTGCCCCAGAAAACTTGTTTCGATTGGATACTATACTATACTGACTCTTTAAAAAAAAAAATTGTAATGAAGTAGTGATGATTGTCTATCACAGGAGGTTGCTTCGGTTCATGAAAAGTTAATTGACCTTAGTCAAATTGTATGATATAGAATCATCATTGAACCCTCCCCCCCCCAAAAAAAAAAAATAAATATGGTAAGTGGTTAGCAGGTATAACACTCTGGGGCCCGATTCATAAAACTTGTTATCTATAACAACTGCTGAGTTTTTATGACAAATTAGCTTTCAGCCAATCAGGTGCCATGATTTCAGTAGCTTATAACAGTAGCTTGTAACTTGTTATTGATAACATGTTCTATGAAACAAGGCCCGGGACACCTCAAAGAGAGCTCTAATAAAAAGTAGAAAAATATTCATAAAGAACATTACAGGTTCCCTGAGTGTAACTTTTCTTTACAGACCTGGGGGGTGTTTCACAAAGATTTTAAGTCGAACTTAACTCTAAGTTGGACTTAAAAATTTATGGAAAACCATTCGCATCTTTGAAAATATTTTGTAAAAGTTATTTTGAAAGGCATTAATTGTTTATTCAAATCATTCATATTTTCTATATCATCAAGGAGATTTCATGTTCTGGATGTGGAATTTTTAAAAAGTCTAAAATACTTGAATTTCTGCTTTTGAATATATTTCATTTTAAGACTCCAATGGCTGTCCATAAATTTCAAGTCTAACTTAGAATTAAGGTCTTCTTAGGATCTTTGTGAAACACCCCCCTGGGGTTTGTCATAGGTCTATTCAAGGGGAAGCACTTTATTCAGCCAATCGCCAGCTAGCTATGTTTGCTTGGCTCCGTCATACACGTTGAGCCAAGAGCCTATTAAATCTGTGTTAAAAAATAAGACTTTTTGCCCTCCAGGCTCTCAACAGACAATATTAAAAGTGGAAGAACTGTGACCCTCAACTTCAAAGAACTTCCCTTTGTAGACTCGGCCTGACCCCTTGTTCATATAGATTCCTTCAAAATCCTCCAGAGTTAATTGCTTTCCCTTGATATGTCAACTTGGATAGAAAGAAAATCAAGAAAGGCCTATACACGCATGCCACACCTGTTAACTTTTTTTGTCACCTGACCCAATTCAAACTGACAAGCTGCCTAAAACACTGTTTCTTTTTGGAGGCATCTGAAATATGTGATAACCTACCTTGTTTTTAAAGGTCAGAGATTGTTTGAGTAAATTAGAACCCCAAAATATGATTGTGTTTTTAATTTTTAATATATACCACAATAAATCAACGCATCTACCTAGTATTGCTTTGCTATGGTTGCTTTCCATGTATATGGTTTATACCTGAAACGGTAGTCTTTTGAGATTTCCTATTTGAAATTTTGCCAATAAAAAAAGATTGCTAATGTTGCCTATTTGAAAAATAAAATCTGATAAATATGAGCCCATGAACAATTTCTCTCCTGAATGGGTTACCGTATAAAGTGAATGATGCACTTTTGGAAACAGAAGCTCTTGTCACCATCAAACCCATATGCTGACATGACAATAGAATAAATTGCAATAAAAGAAAAATGCTTATGTTGCCATTTATTAATAAAATCTCATATAGATTTCGCCCTATTTAGAAATTTGTTTCCTGAAGGGTAATTTGAGGATGCACTTGTGGAAGCTCCCTTCACCCTCCAAAACCTTGTTGCTGCCATGACAATAAATGAAAAAGCAATGAAAGATGAGGGGGGGGGGGCGCTTCACAAAACTTGTCATCAGTGACAAATTACAGTTTTTGTTATAGCTACTGAAGTCCTTGATTGGTTATTAACAGATTTGTCACCGATTTTTAGTCATGTTGAAACGGGTCCCTGAATGCAAATGTCACCGATCTGAAGAATAAAATCTGATGAATTTAGCTCTTTAAAAATTCACGTCTTGAATGAGTAAAATGGTGGATGCACTTTTGGAAGCGCCTGTCACTGTCAGAACCTGTTGGTGACATGACATGGTGTGTGGTCTGCATTGCTCCACATCCTCTGTGTGCCAAGGACCGCTCTCGACCCGGGTGCCTGGGAGATTTTGTCATGTGCATCCTTTGCAAACTTCCCCTGCAAATTGGCACCGCCAAGGCTGTTTGCACTGCCGAAGCTTTGTTTACTGGTAGTATTTAAAGCGGGACTGCACAACTTGTAGCTACTTGAACCCGCTATAATATAGCGGGTTCAAGTAGCTACAAGGTGTGTAGTAAACAATGCTTAAGCGGTACGCGTTGGTCCCCCATGATCCCCTTTTTTTTAATGTTAATCAAGAGCTGATTTGATAAGATAACCACCTGTCAGTGGCCAACCTAGTGTAGATAGGCTTTAAGTCGGGGAGATGTTTTGTTTCGTGTAATTTTGAAATTAAAACTTCAACATTGGAACAAAATATGTTCAAAGACAATAATACCTCACCCTCTTCCCCTATTATTTATTTGAACATATTTCATCAGGATAACAAGATCAGAAAGGACTTGTTAACATTCTGGCCCTGAATTTTAAAAGCTTACACTTACACAAAATCAAAATACATTAATCATACATATATTTTAAGGATTGTTAGAATACTCATGAAGTCATGGTAAAAAAACTTAGCGACCACAATCTTGACTAGAAACCAAGTAAAAATGACATGATATTTTATTAAATATATAAAAACACAATAATGGAATCAAATAATCAACTCATCTCGTTAAAATCTTTACAGTGATCCGGAAAGGAGAGACGGGCTTCATCTACTTCCGTCTCATGTCCAAGATGATGAAGTGGGTCTGGGTCCAGGCCAAAGGGAGGGTCATGTACAAGAATGGCAAACCAGACTACTTGGTCTCCACCCACAGACCTATGAGGTAAGTTCCTTCACCCTGACTTACCGGGGGGTGTTTCACAAAGATCCTAAGTTGAACTTATTTCCAAGTTAGAATTAACTATTATGGAAAGCTGTTGGCATCTAAGAAAATATTTTGTAAAAGTTATTATAAAAGGCATAAAATGTTTATTAAAATCATTAATATTTTCTAGTTAGTTTCATAGTTAAGTCCATGCAATTTCAAAAGTGATCTTGGTCTTTTTGAAACACTCTCCAGATGTTAAGGGGTAGGATGCCACTTTTTCCTATTTTGTCTAATTTCTGGCCCAGATGTTTTTCCCGACCAGAATTTCCAGGCTACAAATACTTGGCTCATGCAAGCATCCTTTCTAGCTTTCTTGTATTTTGGGTATATTACTTTAAAGGTAAAGACCAGTTATGGTCATGCGATTGCATTGTCAAAGAAACGTTGTGGAATCGATCAGAAAAGGTTGATCATCTAGCATCTAGCATCTGCAAAGTTCTGGAATCATCAAAATGATAAGAAATTTGGCCCATTCTTTGTAAAGTTACAAGCACTATACACAAAAAGATGTATATGGGACTACCCTATATCTCTCACAGACCATGAGAGAAACAAATTTACCAAATATATGAATTAGTTGGCGGTTTCCCGGCAAATTTTTTTATCATCATGTATGGTAATAAGAGGTTTCATTTCATTTTTTGAAATTGGGGCGTTTCCAACACTGGTCTTTACCTTTAAGGTGTAATAGTAATTGAGTTTGTAGCCAGATTTTTCTCTAATTCTCTGACTTTTCACTAACTGCAAAAAAAAGATGTAATTTTCAAGGTTTCCCTGATTTCCTGGTTCCTCAAAAATGAAGTATAATGTACGGTAGTTCACTTACTTACATACGGAACCTTTGGCACTGAATTGTGTGCTGCAGCTTTCACTAAGGGATCAAATTAAAAACATGTTCATACTTCTGCAGTACTGCGTATACATGCACCTTATGATTCAAGTTTTCCCAGAAATTACCCTTTACTGCATACACATAAATGTATGCTCCTATTTGTAACATCACTTATTATTGGCCCATATATTCATTTTTGTGTTGTGCAGTGATGAGGAGGGAGATCAGCATCTCATGAATCGCAGGAAGCCCTTCAGATGGCCATTCACAGGGAAAGCTGAGGTCTACGAGTGCAACCCACCCTACCCTCCAATCCCACCAGGTAAACTTGAGTTTTACATTGGACTGTAGGAATAGACTAGAAAGAGCCACAAACAGAATGAGCAATGATACGGAATGTGTGTGGTGTGAAACTGTCTGATAGAATACATGCAATGGAGTTCATGGAAAGGTTGGTTCTGGAGGAAACTGTCGTAGAGGTGGTGCAGAGAAGTGGATTGAGATGGATGGGTCATGTGTTGAGAAGGGAAGATGATGAACCTGTGGAAAGAGCATGGGATCTTTAGGTGGATGGCATAAGAAGGCAAAGGAGACTGGAGATTTGATTTGGAAGATATTGTGAAGAAATAAAGCAGTAAGGTTGGTTTAAATGAGGAAAATGCTTAAGACGAGAAGAAGTGGAAGAAGGGAATGTCATCATGGCGCAAAAGTCAGAAACTCCTCGTAATGGGAAAAAATATTGACTTTGATAAATGATGATGATGATCGAGGAGGATGGTGAGGATCCACCATTTGTGACAACTGTGCTGTGGTCTATTTGAAACAGTCAAATACTTCCCAAGTCTAACCTGAATCTTAAATTTCACCCAATCCTAGATATGACACTTGCTCTGGAGACAACCATCTAGATTCAAGTCATCCCAAATCTTTACTGATTGAATTCTCTGTTATTAAAGGAATATTTGTTGAAATTAAATCATGCGTGCCTTCCAAAATTAAATTTGTTTAGGAAGAGTTAAGAGAATAGAATGAAATATTCGCTAATCAATCAAAGGCTTTCAAGATCCAAGAGTATCCATATATTCCACCTAAACTGTATGGTCTAATTTTATAACTTTTGATGTGATCCAAGTCCCAAAAGTAGTGTACATCGAATAATGTAGTTGAATGTTCTCTCCCTTTTCTGTTTCCTTTTCCAGTCATACTGCGTGCTCTTCAGAGAGGCGAGGTTCCCAGCTTCGGAGGAGGACCACCTCCTGGAGTCTCCATGGGTGATATGCCTCCAGGAATGGGCGGAATGCCACCAGGAATGGGTGGTATGCCACCGGGCATGGGTGGTGCGCCACCAGGAATGCCTCCAGGTATGGGCGGAATGCCACCGGGAATGCCTCCAGGAATGGGCGGTATGCCTCCAGGAATGCCCCCAGGAATGCCTCCTGGTATGGGGGACTTCCCTCCAGGTGGCATGCCCCCTTTCGGAGGACCCATGCCGTTTGGAGACAACGGGCCACCACCATTTGGAATGAACAAGGAATCCGTGTTCAGTCCAAGGCCGGAGGGAGCTGGTACACCATCGTTTGAAGGGCCGACGCCAAGATACCAGTTCAAACGCTCCCCTGGGTACTCCCCGCCTAACTACTCTTGCGAGGGCATGGAGAGCAATGTAAATGATGGGGATGGAGGTGTGTTTAAGCAGAAGGAATGGCAGACGATGAATGGTAACAGAAATTTCTCGGAAAACGGAATCAAGGGGCACATCAGCCCCCAGGAGACCCTACTGCCAATGGCAAGGGAATCCACAAGGACAGAGTTCTCCAGAAACGTGGGTGATGTATCCGCGAACATGTTGAGTGAGACGCAGAGCTGGTCATGCAGGCATGAGGCTATGAACAGCTCGCCTTCAAATCAAGGTACATCGTTATCGCCTCAAGTGGGTCAGCACAAGTTGCAGTCACAGATAAATCAGCAGCTTCAGCAGCAGCAGATCTCTACAAATTCACAAAACCAAGGTCATGCCTTGGAAACATCCAACATGTGCTCCCCACGTTCAACAAGTAGCAATGACAGTGGGTTTGGTGGTGTACACATGAATGGACAAATGCAGAACAATGGTCAAGGACGTAACCTGTCATCAAGGAAAGTCGCCGTGGTGAGTCCATGCCAGGTCAGTCCTGGGATGCTACTTTCCCAGAGAGTCCAAGATGCCAGAGCTCCTACACTTAGCACAGGGAGCTTGGACAGTGGGGTCGACAACTTGCCCTTTGAGAATGGAGAGGATATCCCGACATTCGATGATGCCCTCTCCCTGTCACCGTTTGAGTTGGAGCAGCAAGGAGCTCTTGCAGAAACTATTTTGACGAGCAGCAATCTTGACACGCTTGCGGTGAACTCATGGACCCATAACAGTGCACAGGTGTACAATGGACAAAATCAGGAATTGCACAATATGCCAAACCAAATTGGACCAAAAGCAGAAATGAACACTATGCCGTTTAACCCTCTGCCAGTACCTCCTAATGACTCCTGTAATGTCCTGAGATCACTCCTTATTAACCCTCAGATTAAGGTGTCCTGTAAGCAGGAGGTGCAGAGCTCTTCGTCTCCAGTCACGTCAATCACCCACCCAAACACGGTGGAGTGGAGGTCACCATCGTCCAATGCCCCTGTTCCTCCTCAGAATTCAGTCCACCCCCAGTCAGGACAGCCAACCAGCATGACCCCTCCCCATTCAAAGAATATGTCAATGCAAAGTTCAGTTCCCTCACAGCAATCGCAACATCCAGTGCATTCCTCCTGGGTATCTCATTCACAGCACCACCCCAAGCACATCCAGCAGCCTAGCCTCCAAACCCACCTGATGAAGTCCCAAGCCAGTTGTAAGATGGGTGGTCAGAGACAGCAGCCTCCAGTCCAGTCTGTCAATGATTCTCCAAGCTATCTTCCAGTGACCACCACATCTACTATTCAGAATCAGTCCCATCAAACAGAACAGCAACTGATGCAAGCACAAAGGCAACAGTCCCATCGACAACAGCGACATCATCAACAACAGCAGCAGCAGTCGATGCCTGTCCAAAGGCTACATAACCGGATGCAACATCCTGCTAAAGCTGCTGACATTTCTTCCCACAATCAGCAGCAGTCATATCAACAACAGACGCAGCAAAATCAACAACAGCAGCAAAAGCAACAGCAGCAGCTACAGCAGCAACAACAGCAGCAGCAACAGCAACAGCATCAGCAGCAGCAACAGCAGCAACAGCAGCAACAACAGCAGCAGCATCAGCAACAGCAGCAGCAACAGCAGCAACAGCAGCAACAGCAGCAACAGCAGCAACAGCAGCACATACAGCAGCAAAAGGCATTACAAGCCCAGAGGAGGCAACAAAACCGGCAGCAGCATTCTTCAAGATCTGCTGCTATTTCTCCCCAACATCAGCGGCAACAAGAGCAGTTGCTTAAACAACAACAACAACAACAACAACATTTGTACCAGCAACCGCAACAAATACATCAGCAAAAACAACAACTGCATCAGCAACAGCAACAACAATCACATCAACAGCAACAAAGATTCCAAGAACAACCACAAGTGCATCAACACCAGCAGCAAGAACAACAGTTCAATCAACACCAACATCAACAACAACAACAGAACTTTAACTACCAGACAACAAACTTGCCAGTGATGAAATGTGAAATGCAGACAAGGCACTCGCATTCAATTCTGTCGCACAATAACATTCAGTTGGACAGTAGGGGCTTCTCTGGCAACCCTATGACGATGCATAATGGAGGTGGAAGCATGGGGCTAGAATTTAACCAGGCAAGTATTTAAAATCATTTGTTGTCCAAATAATCATGAGAGAAAGAAAAAAAATCACAGGCACAATAGCTTGTTCACATTTAACACAAACCAACTGAACTCAGTTTTCTTTTCTTTGGGGTACTTGTTCATTAATGGCATGTGTGATGAGTAACAAAAAAGTATCTGTATGCAACAAAGTTCCTCTGCGTACTCCCTTGTCTGTTTGTGATAAGATAAGAGAGTTGGAGCACATTACACTTATCTTGGACTGGGGCTTGACCACCCCATGTAGGAAAACGCCTTCAGTGTCTTGTTTGCACGCTTCCTCGAAAATCTTATTGATGCAGAAACCAATTAAGCAGATATAGACAAACTTTCATCTTATCAAATCGATGGTTGTTATGAGTAAATTGTGTGCCAGTAGGAAGCGTAGTCCCCTTTATGCATAATTGTTCAACGAAAAGAAACACGCATTTGAGAAATGGAATATGTTGATGATATTAAAGTTGCCTTCATTTTTGGCAAGGGCAAGCAGTATAAAATTACTCCATATGCTTTTTTACGTGAGTTCATGTTTTCAAACAGATATCGTTTCAATTTTCTCTTCAATCCAGGACATATCACTGTCCGGCGGCAACAACCTTCACCCCACGACCCAGCCTGACTTTCTGCCCCCTGACCTGACCTCGGAGCTCCTATCCACAATGCTGCCCGTCATGAACGACCACCAAGTAGGTGACAAGCAGGGTTTCTTTGATCTTCCAATGAATGGTATGGTCATGTGAAAGTGATGCTGTCATCCATAATGGCTTCCAGGTCGCGCTGAGGCATACCACCAACCGAACGTCCAAGATTGAAAGATGGCCATTGAACTGACTCCAAGATTTCCAAGTTTGGATTCCAGAGGTGCCAGTTTTCTGCCTATTCCCAGATTTCAGGCCCTCTGTTAAGCCAGGACTTGCTACTCCACCAGTGAAATTAACCTTTACCCCTAGACTTAGCCTGACCTATTGACCCTTGACAAGACCTCAGAGCTTCTGTCCACCATGATGCCTGAATTATTCTGAGTTTGTCATTTTTTATTCATGGGTTACTGTTTCTCTAGATATTGGATCCTAACTCCTCCCTGCTTTGGTGGTTCATAATTATACAACTTTTGTTGGGCTTTAACAGGTCTCTTTTTAGACTTAAATAGCATACAGATATTTTTTCCTCTAGAAAACAAGTCAGATACATTTACACTTATATTGAGTGTATTCAAATCCAGGGCTAGTCACAGTGTTTGGAACTACATGTTCTGGTACTTGTTCCAGTATTGTGTTCACATCAAATTGGAGGGCCAGACCGAGACAGACCAAGTCCGGCCTCGCTTCCATTTGATCAGACCCGATGCAATTCTTTAAGATGGGACGGAGTCTTCGATGATGGTTACACGTGGATACTTTGGTAGTACCGGGATATCAAACTTGCACTCTTTGTCTATAAAGTGACTTCAGTATCAAGCCAAAGATATAATGAATTTATGTGGGACGAGACCAAGTCCCGGCTCGTTGTTCCTCCATGAATATTATGAAAAACCTTAGTCTTGCCTTTCTGTCGCCAAGTTGTTAGAAATATATTAAGAATACAGAGAGAGAGAGAGAGTGAATGAGGGAATGAGTGAGTGAGTGAGTGAGTGAGTAAAGAAAAGGAGGAAAAGGGAGAGTGGAAGAGAGAGAGAGGGAGAGAGAGAGAGATAGAGAGAGAGAGAGAGAGAGAGATAAAGTGGAAGGGGGGGGGGGGGGGG
>BEXV01000572.1:79473-91670 GCA_003118195.1 Hemicentrotus pulcherrimus | reverse complement strand
AAAAATACATGATTTGCCATTAGGGTCTTTTCTGTTATTCCATATATTAATTTTGAGGACAATGCATATAGGCGTAGTGATACATTAGGTAAAGAAGGGGCGAAATCAAATTATATGGTATTTCTGCACGGACATGTTCATATACCCCGGAAAAGTGGGGATACAAAAAATACCTGCCCCAGTCACAATATTGTACCTTTCCTCCATAATGAAATCGCGCTATATTGATGATAAAAAAAGACAAACAGCTTCCTTACATGAAAATTTACAAAAATTCTTTCTTAACAATCAAACCTACAGGATGATTAATATCAGATAAATCTTAAAGTATACAAAGTGTATAACTGCAAGAAAACCAAATATGATGAATACACATGGAAAAAACAATCTTGAAAGTGAAGAATGAGCTATAAAAGGTGTGTAATAAACGAGAAATGTATATTGATCATCAATTTAAGTGCAGTGCCAATTTGAATGCTACACATGAATTCGAATGCTAAAAGTACACCTTCGCGATGTCAGAAATCGTGTTGCGCCAAATCGAATGATCAAATAGCGAAAGAAGCACATTATTCATTAATTTGAATGAAGCATACATAGATTCTAACGAAACCTTCATAGATTTGAAAACTAGAAAAAGGGATATAAACCCCAGATATATCTGACAGCACTAAAACCGCCGAATTTGAACGCAAGACACATTGCATATCGACCTCTGGGTGGTAAAAACATGTATGTTCATTTCATTATTAAAAGAGAACACGGCGCTATATTAATTATTAGGCGAACCATATGTGAGATAAAATGTCAAAATAGGAGGCAATGAAATATTTGATAGATTCAAATTAAAATAATCCATCAATTATTGTTTAATATGACAGCAGCTCGAAAGGAAGTAACAAATGCGCAATTATATAGACCAGTTTTTGAAACGCCCCTCTCTCAAAAAATGAAATGGAAGCTCTTATTACCAATCAAATAAAAACAATATTTTGACTAATACGTGATGATACAAATTTTGCTGCGAAACCGCCTACTAATTGATATGTTTGGTAAATTATTATATCTGTCTGGACCGGATAGATATCGCGCACGTGTTGCGTCGTCCCATAAACACTTCTGTGTACAGTGCTTGTAACTTTACCAAGACTGGGCCAAATTTCTTATCTCTTTGTTGATTCCAGAACCTTGTAGTACACACCAATACTTATACGCTAGATGATCAACATTGTCTGATCGATTCCACAACGTTTCTTTCCCAATAAAATCGCATGACCAGAACTGGTCTTTACTTTTAAGGAGAACTCAATCATTAATGTCTACTGTCGAAATATTGCCTTAACTATAATAGAACTACCGTGATACGAGAACGGTTTAATGTTGTCCTAATGACAATACGTCATTCATAGGATATTACAATCCTCATAATAAAGTAAGTTTGAGTACAAACTTAGAAATACGGCAATAAGTTGACTTGTACCATTGCTATATTTAACATTGCATATCAAGTTATGATTATTCAAACACAATTCAAACATATATCTTGAAACGTTTCATGTCGTAAACAATTGATATTTTTAACTTATGGCTTCGGGAAGTATACTGTCAGAACGTATTTCACTTTCTATATTATTATTATTTTTTTTTCTTCTCTTCATTAAAGCGCATAGGGTCATATTTGTGATATTTGCTATAAAATAGGTATATTAATATTATCATTTACTAAACGTTTGTTTAACAATAACATTTTGGGTTTCTTGCGTCGAAAAGTTCTCATGTAAAAATGATATTGAACTTGTGAATTAAATCTGGTTTAAGGATTTGTGAGATTATGCGTGCCCATGCGGAACAGATTGAAGTTGCAAGATCATTTTAAAAGGACACTTACATGAGTCCTTTTATCAACTATCTAATCACTCCGAGCAACATCCTTTATACGTAATTCGTTCGTAAGACAGGAGTTTATTGTGTTTCCTAATTGAAGATTTTCATCCATGAACCAAGTATTCTTTCAACGATCGCAACGCTAAATATTTCAAGAATAGCCTTCTTCCTTCAGGATTCGTCAACAAGTACACGATGGGCTGTACCCAGTTGTTACCCAATGGGAAGAAATTAATAATAGTCATCAATGTCTTATTCATTTTGATGCCATTGAAAAGGAAAGGTATCCATGCGATACAGAAAGAACACGTTAAAAGGGGAATCGTAACCAATCCTTTGAATCGTCTCCTCTGTCGACGTACTGCGTTGCAACCAATAATCAGGTCGGCTCGATTCTGCGGCTGAGCAAGTTTTTGGTCCATCCCCAAATTTGTGACGATGTTATCGCGGGGTCTTTCTAAGTTTTCAACCTCATTTGCTTTCTGCCTGGCAATGAACAGTAACTTGACATAAATGACGATCGTAAAAGACATCGTTACGCATACAGGGAAAGTTTGATAAGCGTAGATGACACTCGCCCACACCGAATTTTGCCGTATTAGCGGAGTTTGACAATGCTCAATAAGAAAGAGAATAAAGGGTGATTCTGGGACAGGAAACACGACGCCACAAGCCAGCACTACCACCAAATAAGTGCCTGAAAGTATACAGAAGAATCTTTTTCTGGTTACGATTGTGTGATAGCGGAGAGGCCTTGTGACTAGGAGATATATGTTGAAGCTGATTCCGCAAAGGCATGCCATGACGGACCAGAGCGCAACGAAAGTCAGGAATGGAAAAACCATACTGACGACCGAGCATGTCTTGTGGTCGGTGAACGAGTACCAGAGCATGCTCCAAAGACTCCAGGTTATTCCCAAGATCAAATCGGATGCTGTCAAAATCTGGTATAGAACTCGCATGTAATCTTGGAGATTTTGCTGATGATAGATGACAATCAGTACAGCTCCATTCAAAAGAGAGGAGAGAACTAGAGATAAAATGTAGAAGGGTACTATTTTAGGATCTTGGTGTTCAGCTTTCCTTGCCGTTTCATTCCTAAGTGATTCGAAATCTGCCATTTTCTGTTATTGTATCGCTGTTTCTTGTCTATTTTCTCAATGTCACCAATTACTGCAATCAGTCAGCCAATCACCTATGATTCCGAGCATTATATTGATCAACACCAGAAATTATTTCACATTGAGGGTGATGCTCCTTTTTTGTTTTATTTGAGTATACAGACCAATTGTCGGCACTTGTGTCTGTGGAAAGGCATCAATTTTCATTGGCCACTCTCTATCTCAGTGTTGAATATAAAGGTGCCAGACGGGAAAAAATTCCTTAAACTCTGTGGTAGCTTAGCGAGAGCACCTTGAGCACCTTGCCTTGTGAATAGGAGTGCTCTTAAAGTATCCAAAAAGAATATATCATCATCGCCTTAAGTCTCTGAGTAGTGTTGTTAATCTGCATTTATGATCACCAATTACCCGACCTGTTCTCAAATCATGATCTATGTATTATGAAAGAAAATCCTGCTCAAACTAGAAAAAGACTGCGCATGGCAAAATACATACAGCAATGGGTGACAATGATCAGAGGATGACAGAGGCTTACTCAAGAAGGGCGGGAGGCCCCGTATCTTCAATCTAATAACGAGGAGAGAGATAGAGAGAAAAAGAGTGTAAGAAAAAGAGAATGAGAAGAGAGAGGCTGGAAAGGGAATATGAAAAAGACGTTNTCCACGCAAATCTAAAAATCCCTAATGTCTTAACCCATGCAACTCCACTGCCGAATGAAGATTCATTATTGAAGTGTCAATTGAAGAAAACATTTCTGAGCCGAGTAATTACCTTCCAGAAACCTGCACGTTTTTGATAACATAAATGAACGGATCAATCTCCAATTAAGTTCTTTTCAAAGAGCCAACCAATTATTTGACATGAATATATTTATTCAGGTCATAGTTGTGAGACGGCGCCGTCAGAAACAACCGAAAATGAGTGAATTATTAAACTTTTTGAGGACAGCTTGGCTCAGTTGCGTGTGACAAGACGTGGGTGTGCATTACACATGGAAATAATGGAGAAGGAGAAATGATCGTACATTCATAATGAATCAAGTCAACGCAGTGATATTTAGTAATTACTTCTACTGAAAGATTTCAACTCCTATCGTAGGCACCCACCAGTGGCTTACTCAGCATACGATAACCATCCACGGAAAAAAAAAATCAAACGCCTATTTGAAGAAAAAATATTCAAGTGTAGCTTGACCTTCATATATTAATTAAACAAAAATACTTTGGTCAAGTTTATCAACGATAATTCTGTGCTGGTTTCTTTCAGTAAATCCAGATTGATGATGGTATTTAAACAAAAAAATAATTGATTCTAAAAAAACTGTTTTAACCGGCCATTCGTTTTTTCAAAGACTTTAGCTAACACTTGCTTAACCAAAATCGGATGGTAATTTCCTGGTTCATCTTTTCGTCCCTTTTTATAAATATCCTAGATATTTTCATAATTACGTTCCATTGTGTTAAAGTGAGACACTGCTGTCATAATAAAATAATTGTTGCGTTCAGTCACAAATGTAGAACTGAACGCCGAAGTAGATCGATGGAAAGGTAAATTTAGAAAAGACAATCGTCACGAAGTATGTTATTCCAGCCTATTTCGATTCTTGCGAGCATATCATCACTCTTAGAAACGAAAGGGCTCTATACATCTTTAAGATATAATGCTATTGCTAAGTTTAAATCAATTCGGTTTTAAACAAAAAGCATTCAACCGACCAACTTTAGTATAAAAAGTACCAAATGCAGTGGCCAATAGAGAACATGTAATAGGAGTATGCATGAACTTGTAAAAAGCGTCCAATACGCCTGATCACCAGATTCTACTAAAAAATCACTTTGAATTCATGGAATTCGCAAAGTTACACTGCCCCTGTCAGGGTTTGAACGCTATTTATCTATTTACATAACTTTGTTTATTCAAATGTAATTTCAATCAATTGTGGCTTTCCACAAGGGTCAATATTAGGTCCTCTCCCTTTTTCTATCGTATATCAATGATATAATCAATACAACGTCTTTTTATCATCTATATTATTTGCAGATGACACGAATAATTTCTGGTTACATCATTACGCAATCACCCTCTTAATATGGAGTTACCAAAATTCGTCCCTGTGGTTGAATGCAATACATTTTCCCTTAATAAACAATGAAACAACTTCATACACAATCACGCAAATTCTCATCTTACTAAAATTTCATATTCGATATATTTCCAGTCTAGATTATAAGGTGTACTAAATTTGCTGCACATATATCATACCACACATGGTGTATATTCTATATATTGTAAATAGTATACGAAAACATTATTTTGATCTTATTCTTTAAGTCATATATATATATTTAAATTGCGTAAACTTGTATAAATTTCATATTTCTTTACCAATGATTGTCTTTTAATATTTGTACCGTGTATGTATATTTCCTCCTAATTATGGATACTCATTTGCTTCACCTGTATAGAGAGTGACAAATGTAGATAAATGTCTTGCTTAAGGACATCCGTGCAATGGCAGGGATTCAAAACCAAACCATATGCTTTATAGCTTGATGTCTTATTCATTGGACCTTCACAAATCGCTGTAGTGTGATAAGGAGCTCTGTTGAATAATATTAGCTGATATATATTATTTGGTAAGAGAAATCCCGGGAAATTGTGTGTGTCTGCGTGTGTGTGTGTGCGTGTGTGCGCGTGTGCATGTGTGTGTATCGATCGGTCGAAGTGCGCGTAGCCGCGTTGTAAGGTGTAGTAGAAACAAATACTCGTATTAAAAGCCTTTACAATAAAGGAAACAAAGAATCCGAATTAGAATATGGAATAGCAAAAATGAATTGCAATGTGACCAACATTTGAGATATCAATGATTGCCTTGTACTGCACGTTGAAATCATTTTCGATATAAGAGTCTTTAAAAAAAAAGATGTTACTCATGTGGGTTTTCAATTTAAATTTCGAAAAGGACGACATATTTGAGGTACAAGTCTGCAATTTCAAAGGTATAGCTGTTTTATTTAACAAGAAAAGAAAATGAATAAATCAACTCCATGGGTAATAATGATCTCTAACTTAGATAGTTATCAGCGACAATTACAGATTTGCCTACAGAATTGTTACATGTTAATGTCACATCCGACTAGCGTCACGTCTGGACACCCCTTTCCCTCGTATGGGCAGGTTGGTGAGGAATTTTAAACGACCAAACCAAATTTTTACAAATCTCCCCCTTACAAAAGCTGATGTTCTATTATTAGTAGTAGTATCACAAAACACATTTTAATAGAAACGAGAGGAGCAATCGTATCATCTCTAACACATATTTTCTATCTATCGACAACAAAAGGTAATATCACAGAGTATTGAGCATCATTAGTTCGTTACTGAGGGAGCCTAGCGACTGGGTGCAAAACTTGCTGACGAGAAATTGAAAATCGTTGTATAGAGTACTTTTGAATAGAAGGCTAATCACATCCTATTTATGATGAAATACGATTTCGCATAAACTACACAAGGCTTAATACGAAGAGCTTCCAGTTGAATGGATGGAGGTTTTTTTTAGAGGTATATACCCGCCCTTATAATGCAGGCAGTTTGTTCACACGTGATGAAATCGGTAAGTATTAAAGGACTGATTTGAAGTGTTATTTCTAGACTGTCGATTCCACAAAGGAAACAAAAAAGACCAACTTTCACAAACGAGAAGCAATTGATGATAATGCACGGTCTCCATATTCCTTGAGATGCGTTATCAGTAACATTCGTTCAATAAATGAATTTCCTGACCCATCTCGTTGGTTGATCAATTTCTTCCAACCTCCATCTCAAAAGATGACGGAAGGTTCGTTTCAGAAGCGGATGCCTCCAGCCATATATGACAGGGTTAATACTGCTGTTTGCACTGAGCACAACGTATGTGAATAGATCATAGATGTGAGGCAAGTTAGGAACGATGACGCAAATTAAGGTTAAGACTAATGCGATTAAGAAAGCCAAGACGATCATGATCATGTTCTTCGCAACCTCGGTCTCAAGTTTGAACAATGGTTCTGGTGCTTCGTACAGTTTTTGGCGTGACGCAGGACGCCCTTGGTTGGGTCTCCTTGTGATTTCCTCCTGTTCCTGTACGATTGTGCTTATAGCTTGGATTCTCGAAACACTGACAGACTTAGGGATGCAAGATATTGGTTCTCTACTTGTACTGCTACGATTTGCCATTCGTGTTGTCGCAAGAACGAAAATCTTATCTGGATTGGACGTGCAAGGCTCTTGAATGCGCAACGCCCTCCCCGTGGTGGATGAAAGCTTTGTTGATTGGTTGCTTGAGCCTGGTTTGCTGGAGTCATATTCTCTGACCTGTTTACCGAGAATGCAGGCCTCGTTTGAACTTGTCCTCGTCCGGCTACCTGACCATTTAATGCTTTCTGGATATGTCATATTAGGTGGAACAACCCTCTTGGAGTGCGATCGAACTACTTTTGCAATAAGTAGGTAAAATATAAGTGTCACAAGTACACACATGAGTAAGAATGAGCCAGCCAGCATATCCAGTAAGGGCCCATGCACGATTGTGCAAAAGAGACCGCCGAGAAGACCCGTTGTGGCATTTCCAGTTACCACGAATGCCGAAGTGATAATGAGAGTAAAGAGGACTCCAAATAAAACCATCACCGCGGACTTGCAACGCGAGAACATCCTCTTTTTGACGGTCAGGGGCTGGGTGAGGCATATGTAGCGATTGAAAGCAATGAGAGCCAACGTGTAGGCACTTGATCCTAGCGTAACGTATCCCATTACTCCTGCAACGCCGCATGCCAGGTGAAAGAACTCCGACCTAATATCTAAGAGAGCTGCAATCTGTATAGGCAGGAGGAGGCAGGTTAGGAGATCCGTTATGGCTAGGAACCCTAAGAATCGGTTGCTGTGCGATTGTAGCCTCCGTGAGGTCGAAATGGCGACGAGGACCAAGGTATTACCAACCACACCCACGCATAAGATTATGCCACAAAGGACAACCGCTACTAGTTTATACGTAAAATCTTCGCTGGGATTGGGCGGCAGTTCGGTCGTCAGCTCGAAATCGGTCGACATACTGCAATGGGCACGGGATACACGTATCTGCAGTAGAACATAATTGAAATGGATAACAAAATAGTGATTACAATTATTCAGGAACGTAAACTCACATAATCGTTCTTTGCGGCAACGAAAGCTAGCCCCATTTAGGAATAAGAGATTATTCAAATTGACCCCCCCCCCCGTACATGTATAATGAATCACTTGTTTGAGTAAAAGGAAAATGAACAACAAACACTATAGTTATATTTTTATTCTAACTCTCTTGTAATTCTTTCATGTCCACGTCTCCTATATTGGCATGATTGTACTGTCGATGAAGCGACACGCTGATTGAATGAGTAGATAATCTTATCCTAACTCCCACCCCGTCCCTCCCGAGTAAGAATGTTGGTATCACAGGCATCTGAAACCGAAATATATATATATTTTTTTTTAATTTAAATTTTTCATGTTAGGTGGAAAAGAAAAAGATAAAAAAGTAAAATATACGGCTTATTGAAAGTAATCTGTATGATTTTAATCTACATTTGCCATTCTATATTCAGGAGAGAAATAGGGACCTGGTAGTATGACGAAAACCTTGGTGATAAAAATTGCCATATATGCCCTCACGGTTACCATACTAGTAGCCCAGTTGGCCCCCGATACCGAAAATCTGTTTTTTCCATTACACATTGTTAAACATATATGTTTAAAACGCTCGACAGCTAAGTATCGACATGTACTAGAGAACTTGCAAGTTTCCTGTTTTTATCCTACTTTCTATGAATCTCAGAAATCCTTCTTTTTCCAAAATTTTTACCTTACTTTTCTCCTTGGGTCATTTTGAAATCTCGTTATTTCATAGTCTACAATTTTGAAACCAATCATGGTTGAATGTTTAACTGTTATATACAGCATGGAGTATATGAGTTGAATCTTTAACTTATATATACAGCATGGAGTATATGATGAGAGGAATATTTGAATTCTTATCAATAATTAAGTACGTTTCATGATAATAACGCACCAGTTTTTTTATTAGACTGATGCTATCGTATTTTGTTTATAAATGTGTAAATACCATATTGCCCATACAATTTGAATAATTGTTTTCTTACCTTTTTTTCCGTTTTTATCCCATCATTTTTTTGATTGGATAATACTTTCATAAAAAACACGTAATTATATTGATTACAAAACAAAACAAAACATGAATTATACTCATACCACAAAATTAGTTATACTGTTTTTAACATTATTAACATTTTTTCCAGAGGTGATACTCTTCAACATTTGCCCGCTATACTATTTCCTTTAAAGGCACACTGCCATACTTGTAGCTACTTGCTCCCTCTATATAGAAAACTTCCCCAATCGGTGCCTGTTGGTCCCCATGATCCTCTTTTTCTTATGTTAAATGAGAGCTGAGTTAATGAGATAGCCACCTGTCACTGTGACCTCGATGGCTCTCTGTGTGGTCTAATCTCTTCTGACCCAGTAGTGGTGACGGTCTTTAAATAGATGCCGATTTTTGTTTGTGGATATAAAACATAAGAAGCTAAATTGATTAATGGATTTTTAAAAATTACCTAGTTCGAATGTATACAATCACATTTGCTTGCCTGCAATAATATCACTGTAATCCATTTTTCCATTTTCAAACAATACTTCTGTTTTTTTCTGAGAAAAATTAAGACCTTGTTCTAAAATATTTTTGAGTAATCACAATCATAAAATAAATGATAATATTTTTTGGTGCATTTGCACTTCAAACAATAATCATGATCAGATTTTTGTTTTAACTTAGTGTAGTTTAAAATTTTTCCAAAAAAGTTATTACCGACAAATTTGAACATTTGGATTAAAAAAAAGATCCATCAACTAACACCTCATATGTAATTTTTGACATCTACATTTTTGTAACTGATATATTATGACATACTTTTGGCGACGATTTAAGTTAATGAAGAGGTGTCTTTTCATATGAACAAAAAACAGTTTCACATTTTAATTTTCTTTTCTAGTCACAAGGTACACAACTCCAAAGTAATTTAACCTCACATAAATAATTATTTTTAATACAAAGTAATTATTTTGCCCGATTTATATCCACATTCCCTTTGGTGTCTATGATATCCCCAATAAATAATATTCCAGATTTCAGCCAATGTTTCCACCATAAACGTAATTTTTTGTCTTTTATATATGAGTTTCCCCATAGCAGCTGCATTCTTATATTAGTGATCTCATTTATACATGATTAATTTACACATTGACATTCTTCCCATGCCGAAATACATTGTCGATTAAAAATTAAAAATATCTTTTAGAACTTTAATTCTTCCTTTTTTAAGAAACTCATCTTGGGCACTAAAAAGGTGGCAAATAATAACATGGGAGAATATTTCATCTAAAATTATGATCTTTATTTTCCATTATCTCATGAAGCCAGTTTACTTTTAAAGCAAACTTTTTCAAAACAAATCTGGCAGATTCCCTTTTTTGCGGCCTTCAATTCGAATTTTAAATACACCGCATTATGGTCTGACATAAAGCGTCCTAAAATTACTGTATCTTTAGCGAAATCATTCAACCCTTCGGATAACAGAACGAAGTCAATTCGAGACTGTACAAAGTATTGATAAGATTGTTCATGTGTAAATATCCTTGCTTCATTCAGGGTTTCTCCGTATCAGTTAATTTTTTAAAAAAGAAATTCGGTTACGCAAATAAAAAGCATCATTAACATCTTTGATTATTCCTCCATTGTTGTCTTTTTTACAATTCAAAACCGTGTTGAGATCAACGGTTCAAAAACTCCTTTTCCTGGAAGTACATGTTCATGAAATAAATGAAAATATTCTTGGAAAAAAGCCTTCCTGTTGCTTAATACATTTGGTGTATATTAATTAATAAACCAGATGGTTTCACCTGCAAAAGATTTTTTTATTCCATTCAACCTGCCATTCTCAAAAGCACTATTGAACATTGAATACAATACCTGATCCGCAGCTTTGCGATGTGCCCACTGAATGAAAGGCACGTTTTCTTACCTCATTTCATTGATTATCGATACAAATGGTTTTTCCTTAGTTAAAAAAAAAAAATATAGATTATACTTTTTTAGAACTGTATTGGTCAATCTCTATTACTCATCAAATCGATCAGTACAGTTCTGAGTAGATATAAACATTATCTATCAAGAATAAAAACAGAAAAGTGTGGTAAGAAAACAATTATTCCAAACGTATCCGCAGTGTATATATATCCTCATCATATCTTCTATTTAGTGTGAAGATTAATATATTTCTTACGGATATAATAAAGAAAGAAAAGAAGATTAACTTACTATTTTCAGTAACAAACTTGGCAAGCAGTATTCCTATGTTTTCAATCGTCCAAACTGCTTTTAACATTACAAATGACAGCTTTGCTTGACATCAACAAAGGTTAAGACGATTTTCTTGTACTCGGAGCACATTTAAGTCGACGGAATGACAGAGGTGGCATTGCAAGCTGTGAAGACGCAAGACAAAAGCCTTTCGTTTTACGATGCGATTCATACAACGCGGAGACGAGCTTTTCTTTCACGCCTTTTGCTGAATTGCCGGATAGATTGTTAATTAACTATAGTGGCCATTATCGGTTTTAAAGGAAGCCCTAGGGGCTAAATCTCACCCGAAAGATGTTTTTGAATATTTATTTTTTATTTTATCAAGCACCATTCGTTACCTTTTCTTGATTATAAAACAATTTAAGCGATGTCAATTTTAAAAATGAATGCTATAGAATCCCAAGTCCCCCTATTCCTCGAAAGCCCTCCTCACCCCCTCCCCAATTTATACATATACATTTTTAGAACTGCGTCTTAAAGTAACCGCAATCGGATATCTTAATCAAATTGTAGGGATGGTGCAATCAAGCTTAGTGCTTTGCAATGAATTAAACCTATTTCCCTTAATTTCCGGTAATCTTTATTTCATTCGGTGTCAGTTATTTCACGTGAATGTCCAAATATTGCTATTCATTACTCTCTCTTTTCAGTCAAATTGAGAATATCTTTTGAAGTAAAAGTGAAGGGAGCATATAGTGCAGAAGTTTATTTTAGGATAAGTAGTGTGTCAAAACCAAACA
>BEXV01000572.1:62068-76342 GCA_003118195.1 Hemicentrotus pulcherrimus | reverse complement strand
TAACATTATTCAGATGTATCCTATAGAGAAAGCTTTCGATTAATGCCCACCTCCATCATATAGGAAGATCGACGCCAGAGCATACTTCCGTATATGAAAATAATATAAACAAATCTTGCTGTCTCCAGGCAATTAGCTCTAATATGTAAATACAGTACTTATCTGGTATTCATTAAAGTAAAGCCTTAGACATAGATGGCGGCTATTTAAGTTATTAATTATTCATCATTCTGTTCCTCTCTCTCTCTCTCTCTGTGACTGCCCCTCTGTTTTTGTATCCCCCTATCTCCTCACGATACCCCATTCTATTCTCTCTCTTTCTCTGTCACTCTTTTTTTCTTATTTCCTCTATCCCCTCTCCTCTCAATCTCCTTCCATCACAATCTATCCGTTGTCCCACTCTCTCCTTCTTCCTCTTTCCTTTTTAAGAGATGCGTATCTCAAGCGTAACGTCCAGAGGTGCGAGTGCTGTCCCGACCGTTACGTCGACATAAACATGTACCTTAACCCGTTGACAACTGAATGCTCTCATTTTTCCATAGGTTTAATACGGAGGGCACCCGGTTCCCGTCGTCAATGGGTTAAACTACGTCAAAAACCTCTTTATTACCTGTACAAACTCGTCATGCCAATCGCCCTCCTCTCCACACCCTCAATGGTCAAGTTCCTCGTGCCCTACAACATCGGTGTCATCGAGGCCAGTCTCTGCGTCACGTTGACGCTCTCGATGACGGTGTTCCTGTCCTCGTCGCCGAAACCATACCGCGGACTTCGGACAGCATGCCGCTTATTAGTGAGCAATCGTCAAACCCCCAGTCACACAAAAGAAATTGACACCTGGGCGGTGTTTCACAAAGATCCTAAGGCGAACTTAAATCTAAGTTGGACTTAAATATTATGGAGAGCCATTTGTAGTCTTAAAATGAAATATGTTCAAAGTGAAAATTCAAGTATTTTAGACTTTTTATAAATTCCACATCAAGAACATGAAATCTCCTTGATGAAAGAAAATTATGAATCATTTGAATCAACATTTTATGCCTCTTAAAAAAACTTTTACACAATATTTTTAAAGATGCTAACGGCTTACCATAATTTTTAAGTCCAACCTAGAGATAGTTCAACTTAGGATCTTTGTGAAACAGCCCCAGGGCCCTATCTTATAAAGAGTTGATATTAATCGCAACTTATTTGCGATTGACATCAATCACAACTATGTACATAAGAGATAGGAGACTGCAAACTTGCAATCGATGGGAGGACTTGCCAATTGATTTCGATCGTTCACTACTATTTATTTGGACGGGGCCCAGACCCGCAAAAGACTGGATTATTTTCTTCCATATTACGAAAATAAATGTTAATGTTTCTTCAGATGTATTGTGCTTTGTTTGAAGGGAATGAATCAAAGCAACCAATCAATCAATTAAAAAAAAAAAATTACATTGCCCCGAAATGCCATGAACGGGGTGGGTTGGTGTTGGTATGGGGTCGGTTTAGCGGTGTCTTTGAGGTATATTAGGGGAACACTCAAGTAATAATAATAATAATAATAATAATAATAATAATAATAATAATAATAATATTAATAATAATCATAATAATGATTTTAATAATAATAATCTTTTAAAGTCCACTCCAAATGTTATTAGGTTAAACCGGAAATGGAAATTCTTTTTGCCCCATTTATCGTTAGCCCGGCAGCCACTGAGCAGCGCCAGATCGACGTTGTTCTAACCCTTTATTGTTGAACGCCAAACAAGGTAGCAGCAACTTCCGTCTTTGAACGTCTTTTGGTATGACGCGGCCGGGGTCCGAACCCACGACAATTGTGCCCTTTCGAATGATCTTATGACAAGTATTAGCTTTCTTTTTAGGAATTCAGTGAACCATTACACATACAATGGCAAATTACATATTGCTAAAAAATTAACGAAATTGCGCTATAAACCAGTATCAGGATATAACGAAAATAAAGCATGCGCCATACAAAGGATTTATTTTCATTTTGTCTTATCCTCTTAGCGAGGTGTTTTATTTCGCACATTGATCATCATAGATATATTTCCATCAATTAATATTTTAAACATAATATAAAACTTAAAAGGTAATTATATTAATTGTTATAAACTTCACACTTCTTGAATAATTTCCTTGTGTTTCGTCAATGAAACATTTTGCTTATCTGCTCATGATATCGTACTTTTGATTTGAAATTAATAAGCCGACTTTTTCTTTGATACCCTTTTACCATAATAGAGAATTCGGATATATATTATGTATATTACGTGTATCTAGTGGATGCACTAGAAAATTTAGCACCTAAAACACTTCTGCTTTCGAGAAATTGAATAATCGAAAATTATCCGGTGCTTCCGGTAAATTGTTGGAAATGGAAATAAACGAAATGGAAAAATGAAATCTCAAATATTTCAAATAACGCCTAAGGCCATTCCATGGTAGCTGCAATCATGAAAATCTCAGAATATGAAGTTCTGATATATAATCTCCAAATTGGAATAGCAGATCGGTCGATTGTAGTGAAGAAACATTGTTTTAAACCTAAAGTAATGTCAGTCTTGAGAGGGCGCTATATAACATAAAGAGTTTATTATTTACAATTTCATCACTTTAGACGCGATTTCAACCGCGGCAACAATCATTGGATATTGTACAATCGCACATGCTTCCAATATGTAACCAAATTCATAACCTCATACCAAAACTTTGTATTACCTTTAAAACTCAATGCTTTCTGCCAATTATTAAAAGGAAACGGTGAATTCTAATAATGAAGTTTCTGTTTAAGGAGGGATAAATAATAATGTTTCGTCTTCAAACTTAATATATCAACAAAATCTTCTGTAGCTACTTCTATCAAATTTTAATTGTTTGGTTTACTACTTATTGGAACATTCTTTCGAATACATAATTTATTTAACGAATAGATTGGAAAACATTTCTTCAACTTCGCGTATTCGAACTCAAATAATAATTGATGAAAAACAACTTTACTATTCAATTTTACAAATTTCAGCTACTTACCACTTTGAAAACAATAATGTAGATTTGTTAAATCTAATATGACTATTTTTTCCCAAACATCTTCTCTTCTTTTTCCGTTACCTGAACTTAACCTCGATATTTAAATTCTGATCATGCATTAAGAAGATTTTGATACAACTCTGGCAGTCTATTTTGTTTACACAACATTTTCATATCTTTCTTATTTAGATTATATCTAAAGATATCTGGAAAAGTTCCAATCATTTCAATCCAATATTCAAATAATGATATCTATCTACAAATTTGTTCATCCAATAATTTGCTTATCCAAGATAAGTACAAATATTGTATTGGTAGTTCAGTACTTTCCCCAAAATCATCATCAACATAATCTGTATTTTTTTTCATTACTTAGGACCTGTCACTGCTCCAAAATTTCTGACCTCTTCCATAACATTAAGTTGATCAATGATTCTGAATTTTTTACAAAAAGTGGTTGTGTCATCTGTAAATCGAGACACTTTCAATTCGGACAATGTAGAAACTAATATATCAATTTTTTTTTATATCTTCGTTTTGTCGGATCTTACACGCTAGAAATGAAGCTACAATAATGCAAAGTAAAGGAGGTAAGGGGCATCCTTGTCGGACCCCTGCTCAATAGAGAAAGACTTGGATATCCATCCATAATTTGTTACCTTCCCCTTTGCATTACTATACAAAGTATGAACCCAAATAACAAAAGCTTCTTTAAAATGAAACTTCTTTAAAGCGCGTAGTGAAAAAGGGTGGCTAACATTATCATCTGCTTTTTTGAATTCTAGAAACATAATAATACAAGGCAATTTCTTTTCTTAACAATTATCAATAACATCCTGAGGCAACCTGACATTTTCTTTATAAATACAGTTTGATCTGTGGAAATAATACCATATGTAACATTTTGTAAACGTTTTGATAAAAGTAGTGCACATAATTTATAATCTACGTTAATAGGAGGGAAATAAGTCTCCAATTGCCTAAAATTCCTTTTTTTTTTTCTTTATGCAACAATGTTATAACAGCTTGCCTTTGACTTGGTGACAAACACTGTTTACTATTTCGGTATTTCAAACAATCTATTAAAAATATTTTATGTCTGACCAAAAACATAAGTAGAACTCAACACTCTTGCCGTCGCTTCCAAGTGCTTTGTTATTATGCATGGAAGACAGTGATTCCGCACGTTCATTTTACGTAAGGTCACCTTTACAACTAAGTGGCTCATCTTCTTTTGAAGTTGTCTGCTAAACATCTCGAACGAAATTCTCAATAGATTCTTCTTTTTCACTAAACAAATCTTTCTAATAATTATAAATTTCTTATTATATATTTTCCTGTTTAACAATTTTCTTTCCTTATTTTTCTATATAATCAATTTCCTTTTTTTATACCATTTCTATTTCCAAGCTGCAAGAAAGGACGAGTTGATTTTCCCCTTCTAACCAGTTTCCCATGGAAGGGATAAAAGCCCCATTACATGTTTTAATTAAAAACATATTAACCTGATTTTGAACATCTCTTAACTCTTGCATATTTTATTCAGTGGTGCTCTTATTTACTTTCTTTTGCAATGAACATTATTGCTTTTTTAGATCTTCATAAATCAATCTTCTTTTCTTACTAATCTCTTTTGAATATTTTTTTAGAAAATTCTTTATTTTTCACTTTACACAATTCCCATTAAAGGTAATACAAAGTTTTGAGAAATTTTGCAAATTGGGTGGATAGTGATTCTTTACAATTTCGATATATTTGGATGCCCTTGTTGGGTAAGCCCTAGAAAATTTTAGCCCCTAAAACACTTTTGCTTTCGAGAAAAATTGAATAATTTTTTTTTACCGGTGCTCCCGGTAAATTTTGATAAATTTCAAATAGCGCCCACGGCCGTACGATGGTAGCTACGGCCATGAATATCTTAGAATATGTAGTTGGGATATATAATTTCCAAACGGGAATAGCTAATCGGTCGATTTTAGTCAAGAAACATTGTTTTATAGCTTAAATAATATCTTGACCTTGAGAGGGAGCTATACAACATAAATAGTTTATTATTAACAATTTCATAGGTTTAGACTCGATATCACCCGCGACAACGATCAATGAATATTGTAGGATCGCATATGCTTCCAATATGTTCATTCGAACAGAAATTCATGACCCCATACCAAAACTTTGTACTACCTTTAATACATACATAACGAATCATTTAATTGAACCTATATATTAATAGAATCATGGGGTGTCTATGAACTAAAACAAAAATGCAATGACGGATATTAACCACGCGATGTAGAATGAAGCTCTGAGTCGAAGGACTGTGATGAGTCCTTTAACACCCCCTCGCGGTTAGGCGATCTGGATTTTTAACAGCACAGTTTGATTGATTATGGACTTTATTTATTTACTTTGATTTTTTATCATTTGTTGATATTATCATTACTCTAATAGAAGTTTATTTAACTATTATATCTCTAAGGTGTCGTGCGCCGAATATTTCTTTTGTGAAAATGATATTAAACTAGTAAATTTGATCTGGTAAAATGATTCATGAGAATATGGTATCCATCCGGTCTAGATTCAAGATCATGTTTTGAAAGGACAGTTACAGTGAGTCCTTTAATCCAATATCAAATCATTCTGAGCCGCATCGATTATTCAGAAATTTGTTAGTAACGATGAAGCTTATTTTTTCCCCGGCGTTTAAGATTGTGAGCCATGTACCAAACTATTCTTTCAACGATCAAAACGCCTTTGAAATACTTCGAAATTGTATTAGTTCAGTTGAATAGCTCATTAGCGCGGCAACACCGTACAAACTGCAAGAATAGCCTCCTTCCTTCCGGATTTGTCAACAAGTACACGATGGGCTGTACCCAGGTATTACTCAATGGGAACAGATTACAAATAGTCAACAATGTGGTATTCATGGTGATGTTTTTGAAAAGGAAAGGTATCCAAGCGATACAGAAAGAACACGTTAAAAGTAGAATCGTCACCAATCCTTTGAATCGTCTCCTCTGTCGACGTACCACGTTGCCACCAATATTGAGGTTAGCTTGATTCTGCGGCTGAGCAAGATTTTGGTCTTTCCCTGTATTCTCGGTGACTTTATCTCTGGGTATTTCTATGTTTTGAACCTCATTTGCTCTCTGCCTTGCAATGAACAGTAACTTGACGTAAATGACGCTTGTACAAAACATCGTTGCGCATACAGGGAATATTTCATAAGCATAGGCAATCCTTTCCAACGATTTTAGCCGTATTAGCTGACTTTGACATTGCTTCATAAGGAGAATAAGTAAGGGTGATTCTGGGACTGGAAACGCGATTCCACAAGCCGACACTATCATCAAGTAAGTGCTTGCAAGTATACAACAGAATCTTTTTCTGGTTACGATTGTGTGATAGCGGAGGGGCCTTGTGACTAGGAGATAAAGGTTGAAGCTGATACCGCAAAGGCATGCCATGACAGACCAAAGCGCAACGAAAGTCAGGAATGGGAAAACCATACTGACGACCGAGCATGTCTTATGGTCACTGAAGGAAAACCAGAGCATACTCCAAAGACTCCAGGTTATTCCCAAAATCAAATTAGATGCCGTCAAAATCTGGTAAAGAACTCGCATGTAATCTTGGAGATTTTGCTGATGATAGATGATAATCAGAACAGCTCCATTCAAAAGAGAGGATAAAACAAGTGATAACATGAAGAAAAGCATTGTTTTAGGATCTAGGTGTTCAGCCTTCTCTACCGTTTCATTCCCAAGTGATTCGAAGCCTGCCATTTCCGGGGATTATATTGCTATCTATGTCTTCGTCAACAAGGTCACTAATTACTGCAATCAGTCAATATATCGATGGATATCATCGTGAGGGAGGTGCCCCCATTTTTGTTATTTGAATTTATACTGAATATGTTGTGGTCGAGTAATTTAAACACTTAAATGCGAATACGAAGGTTGTGGATTTGAGCCCGTGCGCGACTTATTTAGTGTAGGTTGCAAGGCATAAATCTACACTGACCATTCTTCATCCAGGTGTTGAATAGGTGCCAGTTGGGAGAAATTATGGTATTGGAGCGTCTTGAGCGCCTTGCGTTATGGATATGAGTGCTCTAAAAGTACCCAATCACAATTTATCAACGTCACCTGAAGTCTCTGATTAGTGTTTACAATCTGCACTTATGATCACCAATTTCGCGAACTTTTCTCAAATCATGGTCGAGGTAATAATTATGATAGAAAATACTGATCAAATTAAGATAAGACTGCTCGTAGCAAAATACATACAGCCATGGTTGGAAATGATGAGGATGACAGAGACTTAGCAAAGAGGGCAGGGGTGACGGGCCTTCAATCTGATAACGAAGAGATGGATATAAAGAATGAGAGTGTACGATAATGACTAAGAGAGAGAGAAAGAGAGAGAGAGTGTGTAAGAAAGAGATAGAGAGAGGGAGAGAGTGAGAGAGAGAGAAGAGAGAGAGGCGGGAAAGGAAACGTGAAAATAAGACGTTATCGCCACATCTCACATCCTGCCCCAATCAATGTCTTCAGAATGAAGAGTCATTATGCAAGTGGCAGTGGAAAAAATAAAATTTGATCCACGTAATAACCTTTCAGAAACCTGCACGTCCCTCATAGCATCAATGAACGGATCAATCTCAAATTAAATTCTTTACAAAGATCTAGTCAATTTTTTGACATGAACAGGTCGTAGTTGTGAGACGGTGCCATCATGAACATCCAAAATGAGAGATTGATTACACTTTTTTAAGGACAGTTTGGCTCGGATGCATATGAGAAAATGTGGGTTGGCATTAAACATTTAAGTAATGAAGGAGGAGTAGATGATCGTACATTCATAATGAATGGAGTCAACGCGATAATATTTATTAACTATTTCTGCTTAAAGGTACAAACTCCTTTAAAGTCCCCATCACACCAAACTAGTTCTCACTACGTTCTGGAACCTTCCTAGAAAATCGTATTACGGGTTGTGGTCGGGGTAGAATGTGTAACTAATGTCTATAATACGATTCTAGATCGTTCATAAACAGTCCTCAGAACGTCCATCTCCTCAGTACCCCGTCCACATTCAGTTCATATCAGGTTTAGATCGGGTAAATATACCATTTACAGGCAGTCAAACCCAGTCCGTAGTCAGTGAGCATTTTTTTTTTGGCCCTCGAAAATTTTAAAATTTGCACCCATCACCCAAAAAGGTAAAAATCACATGATTTTACATGATTTTTTTCTCAAGAGGGGGGGAGGGGGCGGGTCCCCGCCCCCTTTCCTAGATCCCCTACTGGCCAGCGAGGTCACTGTGACAGGTGGCTATCTCATTAACTCAGCTCTCGTTTAACGTAAGAAAAAGAGGATCATGGGGGACCAACAGGCACCGATTTAGGAAGTTTTCTATATAGATAGAGGGAGTAGGTAGCTACAAGTATTAGTGTTGTAGAGGTGTCATGGTCTAGGGAAGACGTCACCAGAATATGGTTCACATGGTTCGCGGTGCATGTCCCGCTCCGGCATTAATGTCCTTTGGCAAGACATTAATATACACAATTGCCACTCTCCATCCATGCGTAGTTAATGAATACCTGATGAAATTGTACTCCATTAATGTTTTTCGCGTTTTAGGCCAGCTAGGCTGCAGCATGAGTAATAATACAACTTTGCAGGCCTTAAGCAGCCCCTGGGATGAAAACGCGCTCAATCTGACTGTATCTGTTATTAATGTTATTATTGCAAACCGATTGATGGAGGAAATTTCAATATTGACATCAATACCTTCCTCAAGACAAAGAATTCGGACGAAATGAGTTTGACGTTCCATTAACCTGTCACATCATCAATATTTCATCATATTCATCTCCCCCAATATCCTTGAACATTTGATGCAATCTTTATGGCACTGGATGAAGACGAAGAGATAAAAAATGTGTGAATAGAACTGTCAAATTTGATGAATTCTCTATAGAGTGTTTGATTAAACGTAAAATATTGCCGTCTCCTTTGCTTAAAAAACTTGTTTACATAGTAGTAATTCTGATCCATCAATGTAGGCATATAGTATCCATGATGCTCCTCAAACACATTTCGATGTAAATTTCGGAATAGAGGGAATTTAGTCCCGCCCATTGCATCACTCATTATTACAGACTTCATCGAGTGTCAGCGAGTGATATTCCATTACAGGCACCGGCAGTGTTTACATGCACCCTAACATCTGCTACTGTTACCTTTTTTAACTGAAATATTTTCTCGAGAAGTATCCGGGATGGATCCAGCCTGAAAAATTGGGCCAGCAAACTATAATTTACGGAACTGATAGAATAATCCATTATGACAGCGCTTACAAATGACACTGGTTCGTTACTCGGAAACCTCATGCCCCAAAATAGCATATATTTTGTGAATTTACTTCTTTGTTTTTCTCTAAATATTATAGTTCTGACCGTGATTCATCGACAGAAAGAGATTCAGAACGTGATGAGATTATTACATCGGATCCTAGTCGTAACGAGCCTAGTTAACGGTGTCATTGTGAATGTCTGGGACATCCTTTGGTTTACTTTTAAAGATCAGTATGCTTGTTCTCTCATGTCGCTTGTTTTTATGTTCCCTACTCGCTTTACGGGGGTGATGGTTATGGCGTGTCATTGTAGCATCAACCTGAACTTATATCTGCTGATCAGCAGACCGATGCACTATCACACGACTGTTACCCCAAGACGGGTGCGTGTAGCGTTAGGTGTCACCCTTTTCGTCATTATCCTGATCAGCGGATGTTCTTTTCCTGTAAGAGGTTCACCATTTGTCCAATACACGATTGATCAATGCATCTCTAAAAACTACATATTCGAGAGAAATGTGGCTGAAGTTTTGAATGCCGTTGCTGTTCTTGTGCCCATATCCTTCACTCTTTTGTTGTTGACAGTCATCCATATCAAACTTTTGCGAATCGCCCGAAGGCAATTGCAAAGGGTTGAAGATATGAATATGCGTTTTCCTCCTAGGGGATCGTCCGACCGGTCAGATCCCCATATTCAGGAGAGAAAACTTGGATCACCACGAAGATTCAAGGGAGTCGTCACCGTTTTGCTTCTTTCGGGATCCTTCATTGTCGTATGGACACCTATATTCATTTCTTACATGATTCCTGAGGCCTCATTAAAACCATGGATTGACATTCTGGAAGGTTTGGCCGCTACAAGCTCCTGGGTACAAGCGACTGTGTACTTGATGACTAACGAGGAAGCCAAACAAATCATCGTCAGCTTATTTCGGAATCGCCCCCGTCTATCGTAAAAAATATGTAAACAGATATGAATGCAGGATGTTTGAATTGATACAGTAAAAACATCGTGATTATAATCCAGCGGATAACTTTGAGTAATGCATACAAACAAGTGTATAGTTAACATTCATAATATGTTCTTGGATTAAGCGCTGGTTTATTGAAGAAGTACCAATCGAACATGACACTCTTTGAACATCCGGTTATTTCTTTGGTTTAATCTAGTCGATTGCTATGATTGTGTGTTCTATCATTACGTGCGTAATGATGTGTACAGTGCCAGTACGAGACTGAAGAATGCTGATGGACCGAAAATCTGGCTAAAGGAGTGCCTCACTACAAAGTGATAGTCTCTTTTGGAAACTTGTTAACAGCAAGAAGTCTAAGTCCTGCTGGACTCAGGATGGTAACATATTTGCTCCAAGTAAAAGGGACTCAGAAAAGACGAGAATCAGGACTAAACAAGACGTTGAAAACTCCCTTTCCACTCTGTTATATTTTGATAGCTAATTATAAATCATGCTTGGACAAATTAATTTGTCTCACGTTAAATGTTCCATGTTTGGGTTTCCGAAAAGAAGTGTAATAATTATAACATTGTAATAAATGTGCTCATCTGAGATGTTCATGTGCATCCTCTGATACGTTCAACTCTGATGCCAATTGGATGTGCAATTTTTGTTTTCTTAAAGAACTCCCTCGATACGTCGATGAACCTGATATTTGTTCTCGAAATTTGAATGCATGTATAAACTATGAAAGTGTCGATAAATATTTTGAAAAGCTGAATTCACTTGCTGGTATTAATATTTGCCATTTAAATGTTAGCTCTCTGATGAAGAATTTTGAAGAGATTCGTAATAATTTAACTACATCTAACATGCATATTTTTTCTTTAGGTGAAACGCGATTAGATGGTTTTATTTCTAACCCTGAAATATCTATACGAGGTCATAAAATTGTGAGATTAGATAGAAACGAAAATGGTGGTGGAATTATAACTCATATTAAAGACACCGTACCATTCAGTATAAAAAAAGGAATTCTGTGTTAATGGTTTGGAACTAATGTGCTTGGAGATCTGCTTACCAAAGCAAAAACCCTTCTGAATATTTTATTGGTACAGGCCACCAAATTCCTATAATTCACATTTTGAGAAATATGAAGCTTTGTTACAACTCTTAGAGTCATCCTTTAAAGAATCTATTATCTCTGGGGATTTCAATTTTGATTTATTAAAAAGACCTATGTCAAGTCAAACATAAATAAGTTTAAGTGAAGAATACGATTTGAAACAAGTCATAAATAAACCAACAAGAGCAACCTGTGTGACTGAGAGATTAATTGATGTGTTTTATTCTTCTAATCATGAACAAGTTTCTTTTTAGTTATCCCACTGAGTTTGAGCGACCATTTTATGACAGTATGTATTAAATCTTGGTAGAGCAAGAGCCATGAAAACACATCATAAGTACATGTATAGTCGTAATACAAAAAAATAATTTTAGCTCAATTTAAATTGGATCTCTGTAAAGTCCATTGGGATGATGTACTCTAGGCTGACGATGACCCAATCAGTGCTTTTGAAAATGGAGCTCTAAGTTCAATTTAGTTTTAAATAAACATTAAAGATTCACCATGGATGAATAATAAAATTTTCAGTACACTGCAAAAACCAGGGTGTAGAAATGCTTACACCAGTATGGTATTGAATTTTATTGACACCATTGGTGTTTAATATAAAGGTGTGTTGTCTCAATGGTGTTATTTTTAACACCGGGCAGATTTAAGCATGCATTTATAATTACTGGGTGTTAGGTAACATGGTGTAGTTTTATGCTCGGTGTTTAAAGTATCATCACGTGATTTTGTTTAAGGTGTACGAGCGCTCAATGATTATTTTACACGTGTTCACAGAAAAATAGATTTATCATGATTTGTTAAGCAAATTATGACAATGCACACCAATTTTATGATTTGTATTTTCCTTTGGCAATTATTGACCAATAGATTATTTTTCCGATCTTGTTACAATTATATTAACGTTTTAGCAATAGATATATTGATTATATGATCACTAACCAAGAAACAACATGCATGTTTATTTTATATTCGTGTACCAGCCTGAAACACTTAAATGTTAACTTTGAATTTACTTAAAATGATATGTGTGATGGAGTTAATGCAATGGAGATAAGAATATACCTATTGGTTGACAGTTGCCGACATCGATTATGAATTATCAGTTTACCATTGGTTCTACCCTGGTCGATAATAGGGAATATGGAATGTGGGACCATTCGAAACCCATATAAAAATCTCTAATGCATCAACAAGAATATAAACACCAAAAGTGGAATAGAATTTTGTTATGTTTCCAGATATTGGTGTTAATCTACACCAGTAGGAGTTGTCAAATATTAACAGCAAAAATGGAATTGAAATTATCTAATTCCAGAAAATTGTGTTAAGTAACACCAGAGGAGTTGTCCGATATAGATACCAAGAAAGTGTTAAATTGAACACCCTTGGTGTTAATTTTAACACTCTGGTTTTGTTGCAGTGTAGAATGCGAGAAAGAGATCGAATTAAAAGAAAAGCTAAAGGATCATACCTAAAATTGTGAATGATAGCGGTTTTCAAAAGATAATTATTGACAATAAAGAAGCAACAGGATCAAATATATTGCATATTTGAATGATCATTTTGTAGATTTACCATCTAAACGGAAAGGAACCAAAATATTTGGTGGTAATATGGATCAGTATAGGACTTAAGTAAACTCAACATTTAAGTTTAAATTTCGTAGAAGATTCAATTGAATACATTGTAAAACCGCTATTCATCAATGCGTCATTAAGAAAGGGGCAAAATCCTGGTGCCTGGAAAAGGGCACGGGTGTAGCCTATTCATAAAGGTGGTGGTAGAGCTAATCCCTGCAACTATAGGCCAATATAATTTATAATTAGTTTATAATTAATGGGAATACATTTAAAATAGTCAACAATGTGGTATTTGTGTTGTTTGAATTGAAAAGGAAAGGTATCCATGCGATACAGAAAGAACACTTTAAAAGGAGAATCGTAACCAATCCTTTGAATCGTCTCCACTGTCGACGTACCGCGTTGCCATCAATATTCATGTCGGCTCGATTTTGCGGCTGAGTAAGTTTTTGGCCCATCCCCACATTTTCAACGACGCTTTCAATGAGCTTTCTGCCTTGTAATTAACAGTAACTTGACATAAATGACGTTGTACAAATCATCGTAGCGCATACAGGGAAAGACTGATGGGCATAGGTAATCCTCGCAACCGAATTTAGGCGTATTAGCTTACTTCCACATTGCTTAATGAGAAGAATAATTAAGGGTGATTATGAAAACAGAAAAGCGATTCCACAAGCCAGCACTATCGCCAAGTATCAAAGTGCCTGCAAGTATAAAGAAGAATCTTTTTCTGGTTACGATTGTGTGATAGCGGAGAGGCCTTGTGACTAGGAGGTAGAGGTTGAAGGTGATACCGCAAAGGCATGCCATGACGGACCAGAGTGCAACGAACGTCAGGAATGGAAAAAAAAACATACTGGTTACCGAGCATGTATTGTGGTCGGTGAACGAGTACCAGAGTATGCTCCAAAGACTCCAGGTTATCCCCAAGACTAAATCAGATGCTGTCAAAATCTGATAGAGAGAGAGATAGAGAGAAGAGAGTGTAAGAGAAGGAGAAGGAAAAGGGAGAGGCGGGAAAGGGAAATTGGAAATAAGACGTTATGGCCACATCCCACATCCTGCCAACAACCAATGGCTTTTGTACATTCGCATTTCTTCCATCTAATCGGACCAGCGCCCCCTTTGACCACTTCCATGGTGCTAGTACCCCGTCTATGTCTTAACCCTTACTGTACCAAGGGGGGGGGGGGGC
>BEXV01000572.1:45424-56518 GCA_003118195.1 Hemicentrotus pulcherrimus | reverse complement strand
AAAGTTACTCTTGTACGTACTCCCCCTACACCTCGATTCCATAAGTGAGATATGGCTCAATGAATGCCTTATATAATAATACCAAAACATATGAATGCCTTATATAATAATACTAATAAATATTTTAGGACAAATTTTGCAACCTTAATAGAACTCCAACTCGTTTATTTATACATGAAATAACATATCGAATGCCGCGATTGTACCTTCTAAGATGTTAATCAATTGTAATACCTTCATGTTTTCTACATCAACCTCTTCTATCCTCTCCGGTTATTTATAGTTTACTAGATAATCTATTGTCCCCCTTCTACTTCTAATTAACAATTTTCTTTTCATTGAGTTGACATCTATTTGCAATCCAGCATTCTTGTATTTTCTTTTAATTTACATACACGTCTTAAACATCTTTTTTTAATGAAATTTGTTTGAAAGGTATAACAAAAATTAGAGTCATCTGCAAATAATCTAACGTTTAAATAATCACAAACGTATGGTCAATCATTTATATCAAGTAAGAACAATGTTGTTGCTAAATCTGCGCCATGAGGTACACCACGTTTAATTTTCCCTTTCCTTGATACTATCTCTCCACACTAAGCAATCTGGTACCTGTCTTCTAGAATGTCTTCAAATAACCCTTCAAAGGAAAAACCCGTATACCATAGTGAGAGAGTTTATATACTAAACTTTATGATAAATGGTATCAAACGCTTATTTGAAGTAAAACAAATCCAAGTGAAGCTCTAGCCTCATCTATTGATTTTAAACAAATTGCAAAAGTTAATCAATGATAATTGTGACTGGTTTCTTTAAGGCAATTCATATAGATGATGCTACAAAACAAAACATTATTTGATGCCAAAGATTGTTTCAACCGGCAATTCGTTATTTCAAAGACTTTAGTTAACACTGGCATAACCGAAATCGGTTGGTAATTTTCTGGTTCGTCTTTAGGTCCCTTTTGTGAATAGATGTATTTTTCGTTATTTTAATGTCATCTGGCACCCTTCCACATTCTAAAGATAAAGTAAAGATATAAAGTAGGGGAGTGATATGGAAGTAGCACCATCCTTTAAAGGTACTATGCCCCATTTGCAGCCAACATGAAATATGTTGAGTAGGAAATCTACCTTTTCATTGAACAGTAATTTAGTCGCCGAAGATGTTCAAAAATAAAGGATCATGATCGTTATTTGAAACTTAAAATTACTCTAATTGGACTTGTCTCTCTGGCTCTCTCTAGCAAACATATTACGAAGATAGGTTGGAGTTTAAATGGCACCTGCCTTTTTCTTCGCTAAGTGGTGAATATTTATCCTTCGTTTGTCACTTGCCTCAGCACATTATAACATTGATGCGGTATGGACACTGTCAAGGCAATGATTGGTTTAAGTGGTTTTAAACTTTAAAAAGTAAAGACTAATAATAGGCTTGAACTTATCATTACTGACGACGAAAACAAATTACCAACCCGTGTTTGAAGAAATGATGGGCTTTTAGCTCTCCATCCTTTGTAAACGACCTAGATTTTGACGTCACTTTGTAGACAGATAGCAGTGATTAGATTAGTTTCCTGCAGATGAATCTTGTTTTAATGGGTAGTTAAAGAAATGTCAATCACATTCCCAATCCATGCCTCCCCCAATCGATTAGCGAACCAGAAAAGGAAAAGAAAAAAGAAAAATCGTAAGTGTTAAAACTTTCTTCTTCATCTGGACATTCGTCAAAGCTACATTGAATAGACCACCTGAAGAGATGATGGCGTATTATAAAACATGAAGTGTAAAGCAGATTTAAACATGGGCTGGAATGTTGATGTATTTTCTGACTATACATGATAGAACCATTGTAATTCATAGAACATCATCAAAAGGATATTATGATGTATCTATTCTTTCACGTAGTGTATAATGTTATGTAACTTGCCTCTTCTTATATAACCAGTAAAATGTTATTTAATATCTGGTATACAAAATATAATATGTTTAATATGTTGGTATGACTGGATGTGTTAGACATAGGGTCACATAGTGTAATACAAATGCTGCGAAAGACTTCATCATAGATCTCTGTTTGATAGTAGACATGTGTTAAGACTTCGAGATAGTAACTTTGTTTTGCTCATTGTCAGTTGAACAGAGATCAGCAAATCATGCAAATTGGCCAGGCTTAACCGGCCTGCTACTCAAATATGCCCAATTCGTTTATGTTAAAAGTTGTTGCCCTTCCATTAGACACCTCAATCAGGGAAAAATGAGCAAGGAATAAGAAAGTTCTGTTTGTTTAAAGTGATGCCTGCATTTCCATAATTTGAATTAAAAAGATCGCTTTCGATGACTGCCTGCCGTACCAACAAACGGAATTGACAAAGGACTTAACTCGGCTTCCTTGAAAATGAGTCATGCATTAAGCCTTTCGTCTATGGCTGATCTTTAACGAAACGGAGTAAAGTCTTTTGTCAATAAGCGAGTTCGTAAATAGCTGTGGAACGCATGACCCCAAAATATCCACAGATCTTAGACACGATGGATACTTCCTACCTGTGCATTTTTAGAATAATCACTGCCAAAGTGATGGAGGTGCTTCATGAATACCTTTTGTTTGCCTCTTGAGAAGAATACTTCCACCTGTGTATCAGATAAATATACTGTTGGTGCATACATGAATACTAATTACATAACTTTCATGAGCCAATCCAAGTATTCGTCTCAATGGTTTTACAATTCGGGTACGAATGACCTTAATATCTGCCCAAGCGCAAATCCTAATTACAAACTCGCCCATTGCGTTTGTTGCTATGGCAGGCAGCCATTGAAAACGATCTTTTTAAATCAAATTATGGAAATGTAAGCATCACTGTGAACAAGCAGAACTTTCCTATTCCTTGCTCATTTTCCTGATTGAGGTGTCATATGAAAAGGCAAAATCGAGATTTCTCTTTGAAATTCATGATACCCGCGTCCGCCGAATGACTTGTTGGTTCCCTCTCTTCAAATTGATTTCAAGCACTCATGTGTGAAATGAAAGAGGAGGGTCTTACGAATATGGGTCATTTATTAATTATAATTTTGTTTAAGTTATGATAAAACATCTATAATTCTCGGTTTCGATTTTTCTGGGACGCACTGTATATAGGGTAGGTGTGGGAATTGGAGACCCTTAATCACTTTAGCATAATTTACATAAAAAATGTTACACATACAGAAAGTTTGCTATTCTCTTCAGTAACGTCTTCTCTTTATATGGTAACAAAATTGTGGTCATTATGTAACTGATTAATAAGATAACAATGATTACTGTCGTCATCACCAAAGGTCTCTCATTAATTACATGTGTAGGTAATAACGGAAAGTAACACATCAAGACATTTTAAATACAATTTGAATGAAAATGGGATTGTTATAGTTAGTTCAAACACTTATTGAAAGAGATACATGCAGCCAATGACCTTACTCCAATTTGATTTTAAAACAATGTGGCCCAAAATATTTCTGTACATATTATCTTGCAATGCCATTGATTTCGTCAATTTGCTTCCTCCTCTTCCTCGGCTGCCTCTTCTTCTTCCACTTCTTTTTCGTCTGGTTTGCACACTTAATAAACTTCCTTTTAAAACTATTTTTTTAAGAGCAACCCCTAAATATCTGCATAGAAAACAACATTTAGTAAAAATTGTGTTTTTATATCAGAGCAAAATTTTACAATCAAAATTACTTATCTTGGTCAATTTTGTTCCATTTTTCTCGGAAAAAGAACGCATTGGAGTCTTCGAAATAAATCGGATTTGAGCAGTAGTGTTGTTAAAAGCCACAAATGGCGCTATAGCAATATTGGAGCCAACATGGACAGACAGTGATGGGTTCATTTCAAGCCTGTTGCTCTCCATTTCCCTACGGTCTCCAATTCCCTACACCTACCCTTTGTGCTCTATTGGGTATATTAGTATTATTGTTATCATTATTATTATCATTATCATTATTATCATTATCATTACTACTACAAGTGAATTTAGAGGGTGTCGTGCGTCGAATATTTTACATGATATTGAAGTTGTGAATTTGATCTGTTTTAATGATTAATGAGAATAATATTGATGACATCCGGACCAGATTCACAATACCTTGCAAGATCAAGGACAATTACAGTCTTTGAACCCACGATGAAATCATTCTGAGCAACATTAATTATAAGGAAATTCATTCATAACACAGTTCATTTTGTTTCCTCGCTTAAGTTTTTCAGCCATGTACAAAATGTTCTGTCAACGATCACAACGTTTTTAAAGATTTCGAAATTGTATTCCTTCAGTTGAACGGCTCATTTGCTCGGCAACACCGTACAAACTGCAAAAATAGCCCCCTTCATTCAGGATTCGTCAACAAGTACACGATGGGCTGTATCCAGTTGTTATTTAATGGGAATAAATTAAAAATAGTCAACAATGTGGTATTTGTGATGATGATATTGAAAAGGAAAGGTATCCATGCGATACAGAAAGAACACATTAAAAGGAGTTTCGTAATACCAATCCTCTGAATCGTCCTGTCTGTCGACGTACCGCGTTGCCACCAATATTCCTGTCGGTTTGGTTTTGCAGCTGAGCAAGGTTTTGGTCAATCCCCACATTTTCTGCGATGTTATCGCGGGGTCTTTCTAAGTTTTCAACCTCTTTAGCTTTCTGTCTTGCAATGAACAGTAACTTGACATAAATGACGACTGTACAAATCATCGTAACGCATATAGGGAAAGATTGATAAGCATAGGTGATCCTCGACACCTAATTTATGCGTATTAGTTTGGACATTGCTTTATGAGGAGGGTAATTAAGGGTGATTCTGGGACCGGAAACGCGATTCCACAGGCCAGCACTATCAGCACTATCACTATCAAGTAATGAGAGTGCCTGCAAGTATACAGAAGAATCCTTTTCATGCTACAATTGTGTGATAGCGGAGAGGTCTTGTGACTAGGAGATAAAGGTTAAAGCTAATACCGCAAAGGCATACCGTGATGGACCAGAGGACAACAAAGGTCAGGAATGGAAAAAAAAAACATACTGGCGACCGAGCATGTCCTGTGGTCATGCCCGCGTCACACTATCCCGAAGTTGACATAAGATGGACACACGATGAAGTAAAATTCCAAATTCGGCTCTGATCGTATACACATCGGGCCATATCAGGTCATTCGTGAGGGCATCTGAAGCAATCGTGTGGCCGCCGGTGGATTTTTCAGGCTCCGGCAGCAACTTCGTTAGCGGTGGCAAAATCTTTGGCGTGCCAAAAACTTGCCCGAAGACCTTGTGATGGTTCACTTTCGTGTTGTATTCGTGAGTACATTTTGCCCTTCGTAAGGCCACCGTGAGGGCATCTTGTCAAATCGTGTCATCTTCGTAATTACTTCGTGTGATCATCGGTGCAATCGGGCAGTATCCCCTCACGAAGACGATACGAAGGAAACAAGTAGCTGCCCGATTGTCGGAAGGCAACACGACTACGTGAAACCCTCGCAATGCCACCGTGTCGCCATCGTGTAGCCATCGTATTATACGATGACATCCAGATGGGACCACGGTCTTGGCGAAGACAACCGAATTTAAGTAGCTCAAGCGTTTCCCATGTGACATGATAACGTGGACATATGTTGCAATAAGCCAAATTTTGACGTATCTATACTGATTTGTTTTTCAGATTCAATATATCATGTTATGCAATGTTTTATATTACATTATTTGTTTTTAATTTTGTTTGTACACCTGTGTAATTCGGCTAAACGCCGCGATGAAAGTTTTTAAAACCATTTTGAATGAATGAAAACATGAATATAAAAAGCCAGCGTCATAGCCAGAGGCTTTTTCAAGAACCTCAAAAGTGCCCTTGCTAACGTAGGAAAAGTGCCCCTATAACTTCGTAAGAAGTGCTTTTTTTACAGAGCAAAAGGGCCCATTTTACATTAAAAAGTGCCCATTTCACTTTTGACTAGTGCCCCCTTCACCTTTGATAATTACCCTTTTCAAATTTGAGGGACTTTACTTTTACTTCTTTTACTTTTACCAGTGCCTCCTTTACTTTGTAGGAAGTGCCCCTCCCCTTCTTATGACTACCCACTTTAACTCCCATCAGCACACCTTTTATTTCCACGTGTTCCCCTTCTTCGATATAATTATTAAGTGCTCCCTTTCCGTATGATAAGTTTCCCATTAGAACAAAAGAGCTCCTTCCCCTTTTCTTAAATGCCCCCCTTTTCGACTATTAAAAGTGTCCCTTTAAATTCTCATAAGTACCTCTTTTTAGGGGCGATAAATGCCCCTTTACACCTCTGACAATTTCATTTTTTAGCAATGATACGTGCCTCTTTTCCTTTCTAATACGGTACCCTTTCCCTTTTCATAAATTGTCATTTTCAACTCTTATGAATGCCCCTATCAAAATCTGATGGATGCCCCAATTCCGTCGACAAATTCCCATTTACCATTCTCTTAAAGTGCCTTTTTAATAAGTGTCTTACCCTTTTCGATAAGTGTTCTCTTTTCTTCTCTTTTTAAACGTGCCCCCTATTTAAAGTGAATATCAGGGCGATTTCTCCCAAAGCTCGCTCGCTACACTCACTCCCATTGATTTCATAGATGATATAATTAGGTTACTTATCAAAGGTCTTTTCAGTCTTCCGTTATGAGAATGTGAGTATAACCCCATCAGTATTGGATTTAATTCTCTTTATAAGATGCAATTTTTTTGCACTGCGACCTCACAAATCTTAACATTTTTCCTCGCTCGCATAAGAATATTCAGACCATCATTCCCAACTGCAAAGTATGATGCTTAAACAATATCTTATATGATGTACAAAGAGAAAGAAATATTGAGAGCATCCCTGTTAATTTAACCACATAGGTACATACCAATGTCTAACAATTTGTAAATTTTCGATTCGAGATTTCCCTTTGTAGGTGTCCTTTTTTTTCCAGAAAATGCCCATTTTTGTTGGTCCCGTCCCCAAATTTGGAAGGCGCTCCGACGCCCCTGCTCTGAGCATCATTATTTCCAATCAGCAATTGAATTTCCCACCGTCGGTCGAAGATTTTATATCATCGGGTGGTCACGTGACGCCTTCGTGACATAGTCGGAACGCATCGTACTCTCAATACGACGTCGTGTAACCATCGTGTGGCCTTCGTGTGGCCTGCGGGTACACTTCTCATTACAAATTCACATCTTCGTGTTGCCTTCGTGAGTGGTTCGGGTGCCATCGTGTGATCTTCTGTAGGCATCGTACTTGCTTCGGCTCTTGAAGCATCGCTGTTGAACAAGTTCGGGGCCATCTTCGTGCGAAGTTCAAATTTCCTTCATCGTGTGCCCATCTTAAGTCAACTTAGGGACAGTGTGACACGGGCATCACTGAATGAAACCCAAAGCATGCTCCAAAGACTCCAGGTTATTCCCAAGATCAAGTCAGATGCTGTCAAAATCTGGTGATAGATGACAATCAGTACAGCTCCATTCAAAAGAGAGGAGAAAACAAGAGATACAATGAGGAAGGACACTATGTTAGGATATCGTTGTTCAGCTTGCCTTTCCGCTTCATTCGTAAGTGATTCAAAATCTGACATTTTCAGAGATTGTTTTGCTGTATATTGTCTATTTCCTCGATTCCTCAATCATCTATGATTCCGAGCATTATATTGATGAATACCATAAATTGCTCAACATCGACGGAGATGCTTTTTTTTGTTTTGTTGAGTGTACACACCAATTGTAGGCACTTTTGTTTGAGGCGGGAAAGGGAAAGTGCAATTAAGACGTTATGGCCACATCCCGTTATGCCTCTCCCCCTTTTCGACCTCCATGGTGCTGGTACCCTATCGATTACTTAACCAGTGCTACGCCACTGCATAACGAAGAGTCATTATGGAAGTGTCATTGGAGAAAGTGCTGATCCAAGTAATTACCTTTCAGAAACCGGCACGTTCCATACGACAACATAAATGAACGGATCACTCTCCAATTAAGTTCTTGACAAAGAGCCAATCAATTGTTTTGACATGAATATACACATTTTATTTTATTTATCACTAAAGAGGGACTTTATTATTCCATTTCAAATAGTATATAGACTATTTAAAAAAACAAGTAGAACGAAATATATGAAGTATATAGAAGATTGACATAATTATCAAAATGATATTATAACAGTCCTATTACTTTCTTTACTTCTTCCTTATCGAAGTATTCTATATTTCTTTGTATTTCAATTAAGATTTCAATGATGAAATACAATTTTGTATTAACCTTTTTGGATGATTTGTCCTTCCCCAAAGTTCCGCTTTACGTATTGTGTACATAAGCTCTGCACAGTTCATCCAGAAGTTAAGTAAAGTATATTTTATGATTTTTATTCCATATCCAATAAATGACATTTTCATATTAATTTCAATTAACATTTTAAATATGAAATATATAATTCTTGAAGAAAAAAAAATCCAGAAAACTCTTATCGTCTTGCAATTAAATATAAAATGCTCAATAGTTTCTTTTCAAGACAAATTTTAAGTTCGTTGCACGATTTCCCATGTAAAGAGATTATCTGTTAAATAGAGGGCAATACCCTATGAATTAATTTAAAATTATATTGTTTGATATAATTGTCTCTTATTTTATCAAACTTGAACTAAAATGTATCTCTCCAAACAAATGTTTCTGGTAGGCCTAAAATATTTTGCCAAAAATGAAAACCGACTTTCTCTTTTTTCTTTTCTAAGATTAAATTATAGTAACTTTTCGCTTTAGTACATTCAACGTTTATAACATCTAAAGTTGCCTCAATGTAGAGTTACACGATGTCAGACGTGCCAAGACTGAGCTTCTCGGCCACACCGAAGAGTCTCCAACCATATCCTCCTTGCTTCAGGGTACGTCAACAGGTATACTAGGGGTTGGACCCTGTGCTGCTAACTGCGAATTTATCAAGGATGAATAGATCATGGGGGTTCCATGATCTCGTCAAAAATGCAACGAAGGATATCCACACGGTGTCGAAAGACCCTATGAGTAGAAAGACTGCGGTGAGTCCTTTAACACCCCTCTCGTATTCGGGATTCGGGTTTTTCATTGCGTTGGGACCGTGTCCTTTTTGTGGCCGATCCGTCCTATGTTTCACGGCGTTTTGTGTCTCTACATTACCATGTACATTTCTACCAAACTCAAGGGCTGATTGATTGGTGACAGTTTGCTCTTTATGGCAAGCAATGAGCAAGGGCCAAATGTATATGACTGTCGTAAAGAGCATCGTTGCAAGAACGGGGGTTAGGAGATAAAACATAAACACCAGCGGTGGTCATTCTGCCGTTGGTCGCATGTCTGTCGTTATGCAGTGTCACATTAGGAGACGAATAAATGGCGATTCTGGTCACTTTCGTAGGATTACCAATCGTAATAATGAAGCTTATTTTGTTTCCTCGATTAAGATTGTCAGCCATTTTAAAAGCTGTTCTTGCAACGAACACAACGCTTCCTAACACTTCGAAATTGTATTACTTCAGTTGAATGGTTCATTAGCTCGGCAACACCGTACAAACAGCAAAAAAAGCTTCCTAGCTTCAGGATTCGTCAACAAGTACACGATGGGCTGTATCCAGGTGTAACCCAAAGGGAAAAGATTAAAAATAGTCATCAATGTGGGTTTCATTTTGATTCTAGTTAAAAAGAAAGGTATCCAGGCGATACAGAAAGAACACGTTAAAAGGAGAATCGTGACCAATCCTTTGAATCGTCTCCTCTGTCGACGTACCGCGTTGCCATCGGCTTGATTTTGCGGCTGTGCAAATTTGTTGTCCATCTCCACATTTCTGGCGACATTATCGCGGGGTCTTTCGACGTTTTCAACCTCGTTTGCTTTCTGCCTTGCAATGAACAGTAACTTGACATAAATAACGGTTGTACAAAACATCGTTGCGCATACAGGGAAAGTTTCATAACCATAGGCGATCCTCGACACTGAATTTTGCAGCATTAGCTGACTTTGACATTGCTTTATGAGAAGGATAATTAAGGGTGATTCTGGGACCGGAAACGCAAATCCACAAACCAGCACTATCACCAAGTAAGTGCCTGCAAGTATACAGAAGAATCTTTTTCTGGTTACGATTGTGTGATAGCGGAGAGGCCTTGTGACTAGGAGATAAAGGTTGAAGCTGATGCCGCAAAGGCATGCCATGACGGACCAGAGCGCAACGAAAGTCAGGAATGGAAAAACCATACTGGCGACCGAGCATGTCTTGTGGTCTTTGAACGAAAACCACATCAAGCTCCAAAGACTCCAGGTTATTCCCAAGATCAAATCAGATGCTGTCAGAATCTGGTAAAGAACTCGCATGTATTCTTGGAGATGTTGCTGATGATAGATGACAATCAGTACAGTCCCATTTAAAAGAGAGGAGAGAACAAGAGATAACATTAAGAAAGATACTAATTTTGGATCTAGGTGTTCAGCTTCCATCGCCGTTTCATTCCGAAGTGATTTTAAATCTAGCATTTTCTGATATTGTATCGCTGTCATTGTCTATTTCCACAATGTCACCAATTAATGCAATCATTCAGTCAATCACCTACGATTCCGAACATAATACTGATGAATACCAGAAATTATTTAACATTGAGGGTGATGCTTCCTCTTTGTGTTATTTGAGTATACAGACCAATTGTCGGCACTAGTGTCTGTGGAAAGGCATCAATCTTCATTCGCCCTTCTCTATCTAGGTGTTGAATAGGTGCAGGTTAGGCGAAATCCCTTGAACTATGTGGTAGCTTAGCGATATCCCGGATAATATTGGAGCGCATTTAGTATCTTGCGTTGTGGATATGAGTGCTCTTAAAGTATTAAATCACAATATATAATCACCGCCTAAAGTCTCTGATTAGTGCTGTCAATCTGCATTTTATGACACCTATAACGCGAACTATGCTCATATTACGGTTTATATAGTATACGTTAGAAAATCCTGATCAAGTTTCAAAAAGACGGCGCATGGCAAAATACATACAGCAATGGTTGAGAATGATCACAGGATGACAGAGGCTTGGCTAAAGATGGCAG
>BEXV01000571.1:177761-190601 GCA_003118195.1 Hemicentrotus pulcherrimus | reverse complement strand
AGAGAGAGAGAGAGAGAGAGAGAGAGAATAGAATTATGTCAGATCTGAAAACACTTCCAAGTAAATCAATATCTGCTATCTCATATAAGGACATTATGACCCAGGAAAATAAGAGATCAGCTCAAAAATCATGATATCACTAAGTGGTATTGGCTGTGATAATAAACCGATTTTTGATTTGTTTCTTTGTCAAAAAGTAACCTCTACGCTTTGAAGAAGAACGAAGGAATTGTCACGAGAAGGAAATGGTCAGTTTCAGTCTTGGGCAGGATTCAATGCAGCCCATTTAGGAACAAAAAGCAATTGTTCTAAGCTTTAAAATCAATATGAACAAGCAGTACAAATTCAAAAAATACCCCTGGAAAACCAATACAACAATCCAACTAATCAGCATATCTCAACAAATGAAGGCCACTTTAAACCCAAAATAGGAAAATCACAAGCCGCCTCGTCTACTTGCCTGCATATCTAAATCAAATGTGTATTTTTCCTGTGAAGGTTAATTGAGTGACTCTCTGGTGGTTTTAGGTATTCTAGTAACCATAACAGAAGTTGCATTTTCATACTAGTGGTAAAACTGTGTTGTTCATCTAAAAACCATCGTGAGCCCAGCAGCTACTGAGCAGCGCCAGATCGACGTTGCTCTATCCCTTACAAGCCATTTCGTAAATACTATCTGCGCATGGGCAGATAAAGGTCATTTCTGATAAAATTGTAAAGCCCACTGAGATGAATACTTGCTCATGTTATGTAATCATTATTCATGTGTGCACATGTGTACATTCTATGATACAAGAGGGCAAACAAAAGCTTTTCATAAAAAAACATACATGAATTAAGCATTGATTATTCTAACATACGCAAAGTGAGACTTCTCCATGAGTAGAAGATCTGTGGATATTTGGGGTCATTTTACCCATGTGCTAACTATGAAATGGTATATCAATGCCAAACAAGGTAGCAGCAACTCCCGTCTTTTAACGTCTTTTGGTATGACGCGGCCGGGGTTCAAACCCACAACCTCCTGGTTGTGAGGCGGACGCTCTACTGATTGAGCCAACACACCGGTAAAAAAAGTTTAGTTTGATTTTTTAACATTCTAGCTAAACACAAATTATCTTTTTCAGGTGATGGGTACACTCTACGGTCATAACCTGTGTATCATTTTGCAAAATCATTAATATCAACTAATAAACTATATGTATATTTACTCTGATTTATTGAACATATCATTTTCATCTGTAATGTATTGATCTTAAACACTATTGATGTTCTGCGCTTGCTTCATTCTGTATGCCCCGGTGCCATCAAACTCAAAAGTCCTGTGATTATATTCATAAATAATATGGTTCTTTATATAGCGCCTGTATCCGTCAGGTGCTGATGCTCATGGCGCTTCACACATATTCCCCCGGTTGTAGCTGAGCTGCCAAACTTAGCACTCAAGCATATCAGGTACCCATAGATGGGTAGATCCAGAAGGCAAGGATGAGCAGCAGGAAAGTGGCATTGTAGTCCATATGGAGTCATAGGATCACACGAAAGATAAACTGTTGGATCCGGTGCAGCCATCTTTTCATGCTATATGAATCTTTCTGTGCATTGCTATCAATAGTAGGAGGCAAGTTGGCTCAGTCGGTAAAGCATCTGCCTGTCGAACCAAAGATCTCGAGTTCTAATCCAACCCAGGCGGATGACTGAAACTTGTGTTGTGTGTCAACGTGCCCTCCCCCTTGTTTCATAGATGCATGCTATGTTAAGTGGAAAACACTCTGTCCCTCGGTTAGGATGTTAAATGGAGAGTCACCACCTTTGCACGTTAAGATCCCACGATACTATTCGTATAAGAGTTGGGGGAAACCCCAATCAGGTCGAGTATACACGGCATCTGAAAGAATCTTCAGTATTGAAGTAGGCAGATTATCTTGAAGAAGAAGAAGATAGCTTTTCTTTGAGAACATCCATCTAGAGTTGGAAAATTACACTTTATGTCACATGACCAACTTCAGGTTTGGGTAAAGGTTTAATCCTAGTGTTTTCAAAGATAATCCTTCAGTATGGTCAATAAATGTCAATCCATTAGGCACTAGCTGATAATGTCATTACACATCGTTTCCATAAACTCCAGTATGATTTAATTCAGGTTAAGTACTCAGCAAATGTTAGCTTCTCTTTGAGATTAAGTTTGGTTTGAGATACTGAAGCAACTATAAGCGACAAGAAAGACGGCATTTCCACCTTTGCAGAGCTGTAGGATCACTCACATTATAATCAATATACGGGACTCAGGAAAGCGATGTTCATGCAAACAACGTAAATCCATATGCATACCCAACTGCAGCTTATGGTTATTCTTTGAGAACGTCCATACTGTCACAAGCTGGGAGGTCCAGAAGATTTGAGGATTCGCTTTAGCTCAGTTGGTAGAGCAGTGGTCTCGTATTCCGACGACCCTGGTTCGAAACCACGTCAATGCACTAGTGCCCTTTGGGAGGGCATTAATCCTCATCACCAGGTCTCTCGGAGAGGACCAAAGCAGTCGGTCCTCTGGTTGCTTACTAACAGGCATTTATGCTTTCTTAGCAGTCAGGTAAAAATAACAACCACACACTCGACCACATTGTACCACCAGTGGGCATACCCACTCTATTAAGGTAGGACGATTACACAAAACATTACATATGGGACTAGATAGAAGTTGCAAAGTTCATGCCAACGTGAACCCTTCCGTATGCTCGATTGCCGTTAATAGCTTCTCTTTGATAATGTCTATGCTGTCGTACATGGGTAGGTCTAGGAGATTGAAGCAGGTATGGGCGACTGGAAAGAAGTCATTCCCACCCTTGACAGGCTGGATGATGACTTGGAGGCTGGACCAGCCTTGGATGGGAATGTGGTCGTTACCCGTTAGGAAGACTGCAAACAAAACAAAAAGATATTGAAAAGGTTAAGAATTAGTTTAGTTGACAGAATTTTCATGCAACTGGCTTTGTATCTTCTACCTTAAATCAATGTTAAAGCCCCATTGCACTACTTATAGCTACTTGCGCCCTCTATATAGCAAACAATGCCTAATCGGTGCCTGGTGGTTCCCCATGATCCCCTTTTTCTTATGTTAATTGAGAGCTGATTTTATGAAATAACCACCTGTCAGTGACCCTGCAGGGTGGTCTTATCCCCCCTGGCTAAACTAGTACAGACAGGCTTAAACCCTTGCTCAGAACATGCATGTGATGCAGATCTGGAGACCACAGTTTCTTTTTTTTAAATGTTTGTGCCTTTCTTTATTTCCTAACAAACTCCAAGTAAATGTTGATACAGCTAATTGCGTTATTGCATTACTCTGCCTTGCTTTGACTGCAACAGATACACTACACAACAGGTCTATGCATTTCAATTTAATGCATGACCCTCGACTGATTCTATTTTTCAGAGCTTCTCCAGTTTGCACTACTCTTCAAAATGCGAGTACAACAAAATATTTCACTTATATCCTAGAGTTGGTCTAGCTGCATGTTCACTTGGTCAGCTCTCTGTCTACGCCTACAAACTGGCTCAGGTGACCCTGGTTCGAAAGGGAGTCACGTCTTTCGGATAGTGACGTTAAAGGTTGTTCACCAGACGTAAGTAATCATACATGATTGATACACGTCTGTAAAAGCCCAATTACACACACACACACCCCCCCCCCCCCCCCCCCCCCCCCCTCATGGCCAACTGAAATATAACAACTAAACTTTGTGGCACTATATGAGCATTCAACTCACCTAAGAACTTTTTCTTTGCGTCTAAGGACATCTCTCTGAAGACCTGCCAGAATAGCTTCACTGTGGGATGGTTTTTGTAGTATTGACCCTTGTACTCCACACTCTAACAAAACAAAAATCAACAATATATGAGGCTAAGAAATAGCAATGTTAGCTTACATTTTGCAGCTAAAATGACAAGTGAAGTTTGGAAAATCACACAAAGGATTTATCTGTTATAAGATGGAGCTACATGAAGTCTCCTTGAAACCTTGACAGCAGGCAGCCATTGTTGATGTGAATGTTAAATTAATAACAGCAAACGATAACTTAACTTTATGAATTACTGCAATACAAAATACCCTAATATTATTGTTATTATTATTACTTATACAGCGCTTTTCTCAAAAGGCCCAAAGCGCTTACAGTAAATGAAAAATAAAATAACAAAATACATGTAATAAGAAAAACAGGCTTTAAAACTACATACTGAAAAAAAGAAAGATGTGTTTTAAGGCCCTCTCTGAAGGTAGTAACTGATGGAGACTGCCTAATTCTAAGTGGTAGATCATTCAAGTATTTTGGAGCAGATACAGTAAATGTCCTAACAAATTAATGTGCGGGTATTGAAACATATAGTTTCCACATGATAAGAGAAGTAATGTATCTAAAAGGAATGTGATTGAATTGTTAAAATCCATATTATCTTGCTTCCAATTATCTTTTTGCCTGATTTTCAGGCAAATATCCAGAAGAGTTAAATAGTATCAACAGGGGACCAATCACCCAATGTTACTATCAAAAGTATGTAGCAAGTTCAATACCACTGCATTTTTTTTCTTCAAAATATGAGATTTAATGTTACTTCTATAAAGAGATACAGTGGAACCTCATAATAAATGGGGTCCTTAGGACCATAGAAATTACCTTGTTATATCAGGGTAAAAAAACAAAAGAAAATAAAGAACTGGGACCAGAAAAATCACCTTGTTATAACAGATACATGTACCTCGTTATATTTATAGAGTTCATTATACAGTCAGACCTGCTTTGGTGACAACCTGTCTTCTGTCTTCAAAGACCATCTGTCTACAAAGACCACATTTCTTGTTTTCCTTGAAAATGGTTTCTCATTGAAACATGTACTAAAGGAACCTGTCTACAAAGACCCCTTTTTGTTTTTTCCTTGGGCAGTCGCTATAAGCAGGTTTGACTATATTAAGGTTCAACTGTATTACAAAATTTCAATTCACTCTCAATCAATGTAAAAGCAAATTTTGATTACTCTAATTGACTCAATCATATGCACTCCCATAACAAAAAAAAGGTGCAGGGAACCATATACACCTTGGGTTATTGCAAGTGGGGTTTTTATGTTATTCCTTACTTTCTTTTATTCTTCTCCACTGGATAAATTTTTGGGGGGTTGATTTCATATTTAGCTGTACACAAACTATTTTAATACACGGCCAGAACACAACCCGCAACCTTCACATCTCAAATCATGCATTCAAACCATTCAACGTCAACACATCAATAAAAAAATCACCTTCTCCAGCTCATCCCAGTCATAGTTCTCGTCTCCAATAACCATGGCCATGAGTTCTTGAGGATGGAATAGGCTGAGAACATGGCCTCCGCACACCTCGAGGAAACCCTCGCTGAAGGCCGAGAACTGAGGCTCCACCGACTTGTTGAGGATGTAGTCTACGTAGGCATCAATGTACTCTTGCCTGAGGTAAGAGAGTGGAGTAAAAAGTTGGAAATGTATCACTTCTTGCGAGAAAAAAAAGAAGAAAAAGAGAACAGACAGGGGCTCTACAGACTTGTTCAGGACCTAGTCCATGTAGGCATCCATGACGAAAATTCGTCGTTTAAAATTGAAACCCCTATTTGACTTTCACTAGCTAAGGCTAAATTAAACACTAGCGCTAGACAATGTAATCCCCTGCAGAGACCTTGGCGAAGTGAGAGGGAGAGAGAGAGATAAGCATGATTGAGGGAGAGAGGAAGGGAGAAAGAGTGCTAATTTTCACAATTAAAATTGTTGTTATATCGCCAATTATGGGTCATTTTGCTTTGTTTGAGCTTGCATTATGGTCTTCATCTAAATCATAAGTGACTTTTGGACATGAAAATATCTTAAAACAAGTCAAATATATATTTCCTTTCAGGCAAAACCCCAGTAAGATCTTGTTTACACTAGTATTACGTAAGATGATGAAGAGTCCAGCTGCAATCCAATATCATAATCTTTCACTCAGAGCCTCAAGGCTCTGTCCAATTTTTTAACAAAACAAACAAAATTGGGGTAGTGGCACCCCATCAGAATTATGGTGTGTGGCTAGAGCATGAATGTTTGCCTCCCGTGTATTTCACAATTTTGTCTGCAATGATTTTTGTCTGCTCATGCACAGATTGCAACCGTCAACTGGCTAATTGTCAGTGCGATGTAGTTGTCTCGGAATACTTATTTGGGGGCGATAGTCCATGGGGTACTCATCCAGATTCTAAGAGGAATATGGCTTCATGATACACATGCGCATGTGCCCCGGTAAATAGAAATCACCTGTTTTTTGCAGTGACTTCTTTGTCCCCTCCGTTAGGGATGAGATCCGTCGTCTGCACGTGTCCGAAGTTATCCTCGTCAATCTGGAAGGTGAGGGGGAAGGCATCCCTGAAGTTCTCCCCGTCCTCGTAGTCGAGCAATGCCTGGAGGTGATGAGCGACTTGAGGTTCCAGCTTACTGAGGTCTTCTAAAGTGATTTTCCTGGAGATTGTGAAGTGTGAATGGAGGAATATATTAAAAATTGCAATTATATTTCATATTAAATTCATTCAGAAGGTGATTGTAACCTCATTGAAAGCCACCGACAACGCTCAAAATACATGGAGGGCAGTGGGCGATTCGCCCCCGTGAGCTTTAAAATCCAAATCGCCTCCATCAGTTTGCTCACAGGGATGATTCGTAAAATAAAAAATCGCCCCCATGGAATTATAAAAATAAAGATTATCTTTTCTGTTATAACTTTCACACAATATTGAGTTTCAACTTTTAAACCTTAAACCAATGAAATTAGGTTAGCGTGAGGATTTCTCGCTCAAATTTTTTGGTGTCTAGAGGCTGCCATATTGTTAACAAATGAACGCCTTTTCACCGCAAAGATTGCGCTATATCTCCCATCTCCACATCTCTATGAGTATTACAGAAACAAACAACGGAAGCTCGCAGTGCACTGCGGCCGTCAGCAGTGGATATACTAGCTGTGCTGGTAGTATACTGATGTGCACGCTGCTGCCCCGTATCTGCTTGAGCAAGATAGAGGCGATCGCGCAAGGAACGAAACGTAGAGAAGTTTCTCGTTGTGAAAATCGTGAATACTGTGAAATCTGGTGATTCCCAAAGACCAGCAAATAATGAACCTTGATCAGTGAATCAACCGAAAACGAAATTTAGTAAAAGGAAACCAGTTGGCGAGGAGGCGACTGTGCTGGCTTGGACCAGAAATTTCGGACAGAGGGAGGAGATCTGACATTTAGCTGCGAGTTATAACTTGTCAAGTTGTAAGAGGGAAATAATGCCAATAATGATGAAATGGCAAAGAATAGGAGTATCATGGGCACCACCAAATCAATGGAAATTTGTATTAAAAAAAGAGCCCCTGTCAGGACTAAAAGAGCCCCCCCGTGGACAAAAAATTAATTTGTGCCCTGGCTGCCGACCCATTTCTATTTCAGCGATAGTATCTTAAATACTTGAATAATCGATGCACAAGCAATTGTATGAATTTCTGCATAGTACAAATTTTCTTTGCTCTCAGCATTCAGAATTCAGGGTTCAAGTTCCGTAATTTTTCTCTCACTTTAAAACTGCACCCCCTCCCGTTCACCTGCCCTTCTATTACTTGTTTTTCTCCATTTCGATTTGTCTTCGTCTTAAATATTCCACCTTCTATTTCTATTTCTGTCAGTTTCGATCCCCACTTCACTTTTTAAGTGTAAGTCATTTGAATATCACTTTCTTGCAAATTGATGTATATGTGTGTAAATATTTTCATTCTGCTGTAAGTTCTACATTATGGTTGTCTATTTTGTAAAATACTTTTGTATAGATTGTTTGTATTGTTTTAATCCAGGGCTCTTGTGAGTAATGTGCCGCGGGATTCCATATCCTTAAACTGCTGGCGAACAGAGCAACAAGACCAAGCTCTGTAATTATTAGGATCTCTGTCCAGTAGTGNAATGAGGAGAACAAACGGTAAATATGTTTTTAATATTTTTCTTTATATTTTCATACTGGTTTGGTCGACTGCCACTGATGGGACTACGAAACATCACAATAGAGTGACTTGCCCCACAGTCTACAGGGGAACAATCATTAATATCATTCTCAACAGTAAATAGCAAGTTCAATGCCACTGCATTTTTTTTCAAAATACGAGATTTTAATGTTACCGTAATTAACGTTGTATAAACCGCCCCCGTGTATTAACCGCACCCCCGATTATGACCTTAAAATAAAAAATTTAAAAAATTGACGACGGCGGGATTCGAACTCTTGCCGGCAGTTATTGAATGGGACCCCGAAACTAGCGCCTTAAGCGGCGCGTCCATCCCGCACCGATGCCATAACTTGTAGTTTTTTGTAATGTATACATTGAAATGGCTTGAAAACAGCGACTTTCCGCACCCCCGACTTTGACATTTTTTTCGGCAGCAAAAAGGTGCGGTTTATACACCGTTAATAACGGTACTTCTATAAAGAGAAACAGTGGAACCTCGTTATAATGAGGTCCTTAGGACCATAGAAATTACCTTCTTATATCAAGGTAAAAAACCAATAGAATATAAAGAGCTGGGACCAGAAAAATCACCTTGTTATTCAAATAGATGATAATCCATCCATCAGTTCTAATAATAATGCGTTCACAAGCTATTTTTGCATATATGAGCCCCATGACCTTTGACCTCATGACCCCAAAATCTAATCAGTTCATTGGTTCAGCAAGATTCAAACATGTCCTGCATTCAATGGTAATTTGTCCATTGGTTCTAATGTGATCACAAGATATTTATGCATACATAATGAGCCCTGTGACCTTTGACCTGATGACCCCAAAATCTAATCAATTCATTAGCTCTGCAAGATACATACATGACCTTAGTTTGGCAGGAATCCATCAATCGGTTCTTGAGATAACGCGATCACGAGAACGGGAGGTACATATTGACGTACCGACGGACAACCCTAAAACATAATGCCTCCGGCTACTTCGTAACGGAGGCATAAAAAAGAGTGCAGGGAACTATATACACCTTGGGTTATGCAAGTGGGGTTTTTATGTTATTCCTTACTTACTTTTATTCTTCTCCACTGGATAAAGTTTTAGGGGGGTTGATTTCATATTTAGCTGTACACAAACTATTTTAATACACGGCCAGAACACAACCCGCAACCTTCACATCTCAAATCATGCATTCAAACCATTCAACGTCAACACATCAATAAAAAAATCACCTTCTCCAGCTCATCCCAGTCATAGTTCTCGTCTCCAATAACCATGGCCATGAGTTCTTGAGGATGGAATAGGCTGAGAACATGGCCTCCGCACACCTCGAGGAAACCCTCGCTGAAGGCCGAGAACTGAGGCTCCACCGACTTGTTGAGGATGTAGTCTACGTAGGCATCAATGTACTCTTGCCTGAGGTAAGAGAGTGGAGTAAAAAGTTGGAAATGTATCACTTCTTGCGAGAAAAAAAAGAAGAAAAAGAGAACAGACAGGGGCTCTACAGACTTGTTCAGGACCTAGTCCATGTAGGCATCCATGACGAAAATTCGTCGTTTAAAATTGAAACCCCTATTTGACTTTCACTAGCTAAGGCTAAATTAAACACTAGCGCTAGACAATGTAATCCCCTGCAGAGACCTTGGCGAAGTGAGAGGGAGAGAGAGAGATAAGCATGATAGAGGGAGAGAGGAAGGGAGAAAGAGTGCTAATTTTCACAATTAAAATTGTTGTTATATCGCCAATTATGGGTCATTTTGCTTTGTTTGAGCTTGCATTATGGTCTTCATCTAAATCATAAGTGACTTTTGGACATGAAAATATCTTAAAACAAGTCAAATATATATTTCCTTTCAGGCAAAACCCCAGTAAGATCTTGTTTACACTAGTATTACGTAAGATGATGAAGAGTCCAGCTGCAATCCAATATCATAATCTTTCACTCAGAGCCTCAAGGCTCTGTCCAATTTTTTAACAAAACAAACAAAATTGGGGTAGTGGCACCCCATCAGAATTATGGTGTGTGGCTAGAGCATGAATGTTTGCCTCCCGTGTATTTCACAATTTTGTCTGCAATGATTTTTGTCTGCTCATGCACAGATTGCAACCGTCAACTGGCTAATTGTCAGTGCGATGTAGTTGTCTCGGAATACTTATTTGGGGGCGATAGTCCATGGGGTACTCATCCAGATTCTAAGAGGAATATGGCTTCATGATACACATGCGCATGTGCCCCGGTAAATAGAAATCACCTGTTTTTTGCAGTGACTTCTTTGTCCCCTCCGTTAGGGATGAGATCCGTCGTCTGCACGTGGCCGAAGTTATCCTCGTCGATCTGGAAGGTAAGGGGGAAGGCATCCCTGAAGTTCTCCCCGTCCTCGTAGTCGAGCAATGCCTGGAGGTGATGAGCGACTTGAGGTTCCAGCTTACTGAGGTCTTCTAAAGTGATTTTCCTGGAGATTTTGAAGTGTGAATGGAGGAAGTTAATATGCTGTCGTAAGTGTGAGGACAATGATACAGTGTGATCGTTAAGGACAAGGACAGCATGTTTTTAAGTGAAGGCAACCCTCTTTATTAAATAAAAGTGCTAATAAATCAAATCAATATAGAAATAATACTATGTCTTCTCAAGAAAAAGAGTTTTATGTCCAGCATAAATTTGAATAAACGTAATGAATTAATGGACCAGTTCATGGCTAACACATGTCCCCAATGACCCCAAATATCCACAGATCTTCAAAACATTAAGAGAACCCACTTTGTTCATTTTGAAATAATCACTCCTACAGCGATGGAGGTGCTACATAAATACCCTTCGTTTCCCCTTTTCAAAGAATACTTCCACCTGTGTATCACGGAGTGCACTGCTTGTGCATAAATGAATAATGATTACATAACTTTCATGAGCATGTATCCGGTATTTTGTCTCCATGTATTTCACCATTTGGTCTGCATTGACCCTTATCTGATCATGCTCAGACTGCAACCGTGAACTGGCTTATTCAAATCTATTAAATCAATAAATATTCTAAAGCTTACCTTCCTAGTAGTTTCTTGTAGAGAGCCAACGGGAATGGAAGTGAGATGATGATGTGATTGTAGATGGCTAGACCACATACCAGGCCCACCAAGCGGAACATGATGGGATCCTCAAATGACTGGAATTCAATGAAAATAGAGTCTACAATAATCAAAAAAGCAATGTGTTTCAAAATATTATAATAATTTGGATTTATATAGTGCTTAATACGGAATACCGCCTCTAACCGCTTTACAGATATTACTACCCCAATCATGGGATTCATTCACGCACAATGTGCACCATCTCCACTCCCACTACCATATTATCACCATGAGGGCATAGGCAATTACTAACACAAACGCTGTCGTCATCCTACCAGGTCCCCATTTCTCTCTTGGGTATTGAGTGGCAAATGTAGATTAATGCCTTGCCAAAGGACAATAGTGCCATGTAGGGGATCGAACCACAACCTTTGAATATCAAGTCAAATGCTTAAGCCACTCGACTACGGCACTTCTACATAATGTACATTGGCAAACTGACTGCTATAGCATTGTCTAGAGATAAAGGGATAAAGGTGTAAGGATGAATTGTGTGAAAACCTGTCGTTCTGTTATTTGTAGTGTTCCCAGGCATCGTAAAATGCATACATGTACATGTAATTCTGTGCATTGAATGACAATAGAGAGTCTACAATAATCCAAAATGTATTGTTTCAAAATATAATGGACATTGCCAATCTGACTGTTTTGGCATGGTCTAAAGATATTGTTGAAGTGTTCCCAGGTAAGGTAAAATGAATAATTTTGTGGCTTGTTATGCTTTTTTTTTTTAATAGCTGTCTGTGTTATCACAAAAACCACTTCATGATATTGAAGGATTATTAGGGAGCCGGAAAGGCATATCAAATACAAATAGGCATTTCATGGAACCTGTAAACTATGTAACGTCATAGCATGTTTGAAATACTTACTTTGCTATTGAACCAAATCTTTCCTGAGTCTTCGTAGAATCTAAACATTCCATACTTGGGGTCCAGAATCTCTCTCATGATGAGCATAAAGAATTCCTGGAAGAAAGAAAGATATCATAAATTAATATAGAAATCATCACAACTATCAATTATACCTGCTTTTTCGTTTTGTATGAAACTGTTATTTTAACTAGAAACAAATTTTGTCAAACTTATATGTTATTCATTATATTTATTTGTATGTTTCTTTGTATTGATATGAAAAAGTGGAAATAAAACAAAACAAAAACAAAAATACTCTGTCTCATGATTGGTAGTTTCTGTTCTCCTCATGACACAATTTTTTTTTCCTTTGAAATAGGTATTGGGTCATTTTACAAAGGTATACAAAGAGAATCAAGAAAATACATAAAGCCCCACTGCACCACTTATTGCTTCTTCTGCCCTCTGTATAGCAAACAATGCCTAGTCGGTGACCATTGGTCCCCCATGATCCCCTTTTTCTTATGTTAAATGAGAGATGATTTGATGAGATTATTATTATTATTTATTTGGCAGAAAACACATGATATCAATATACAGAGTTGAAATAAACAATAAATAGCAAATCACACACAAAAAAAGGAACACTGGGTGCACCTGGCTGTGCTGCCAGGCATTGGGCAAAGTTAACCAAATAACTATAGTCCACAGACCGCCCTCACCTATATCCCATCCAGATGCAACCAGTGTTGCAGATTTATGTGACAAGGACAATATAAGAGATACATATACCACATTCAAATAATTAAAATGCATCAAGACAAAAACTTC
>BEXV01000571.1:140333-154412 GCA_003118195.1 Hemicentrotus pulcherrimus | reverse complement strand
CTTCCCTCTTTATCTCTATCCTTCCCTCGCTATCCTTCCCTCTCTTTTCGTCATTCTTTACCTTTATCTCATGTGAAGAGATTTATCCTGGAGACAATGACACAGTTCCTAACAGTTACTTTACTGTTGATGAAGCCAAAACAAAAATCACTATTTATTGAAGTATAATAAGAGTAATAATTAAAATGTACAATAATTGATAATGCATCATATCAATCGATCCTGCCAAACAGCGCTAGAATAGTTACACATAACATAAAACAACAACAATTCAAATACACTTAGACAGTCATGTTAGAGGAAATGCTGGTGCAGATTAGTAATTTGTCAAAGGGGTGCAAATAAATGTTTAGTTTTCATTAATGTTCTATTTTCATAATTTAATATTTATAACTTTGTGGGCAGAAGCGGATACACAAATGTTTTCTCTTTAATGCCAGCATTTTCAAGAAATCTCATGTTTACCAAGATTATTAACTTATTCGGCACAACCAACGTTTAGGTTAACATTTTAAAAGGAAAAAATTGGGGTTAAAACTGACAAATACATATATTTTCGATGAATTTTAATTACGTTCTTACAGTATCTTTTAAAGATAATTCTTATTGGTTTGGATTAAGTACGTGGACACCACCCCCACCCAAATTATATAATAGATAAATAAATAAATAAATAAAGACAAAAAAGAATGATTTTGAAAAATACTACCTACCCGTAGTAATTTGTAATCAAGACAGTGAAGGTATATCAATCTTTAAAAAGTGAAATACAAACAAATATATCGATAGATTCAACATTTTCACCAGTTCTAAAGGTTGGTAAATTATGACATACACCATGTATATACAACAGTTATAATCTAACCACGGTCAATGCAGTACTGCTACAAAAACTGTTCAAAGTTTCATTAAAGAAGAAAACATTTTTAAAACACACATGAGTTATTCTTTTACATTTTCCTCCCATTTGTATAGAAGCAAAAAAATGATAAGTCTATCTTTTAAATGTTATAGAACGGAGTATGCATTTAGCTTCAAATCCTTCTATTTCTTACCTTTTCGCCTATACTGCATTTATATTTCAATCATTTTTTACTGTACAGCCTAATATTTGATTTAATTTTATAGTTAAAATAGACTATGTTACAAATAGATCATACTAATACAGAGATATACATGTATTATATATCACAATAAAGCATACATGGCCCAGGACAATGGATTTGCCAAAGCAGGGCATAACATATAATCATAAAACATACAGTTGTACAGATATATTACACAGCTCAAAGAGATATATCATAATTAAACATGAAATAATTAATATTTCAGAAATATATATTAATTGAAATTTAAATGTAAGTGTCATTCGATCATAATTATGAAAAGGATGGGGTAAGTGACATGAGGTATGATGACCGAGGGCGGTATACTAGATATAGAGAGAGAGAGAGAGAGAGAGAGAGAGAGAGAGAGGGAGAGAGAGAGAGAGATAGGGAGAGAGATGGGGAGAGGGATAGAGAATCATTTCGATAGGCAAGACAATTCTGAGAGGCAAGTCAAAAGGAAAGATGGGGATAGCGAAAGAAAGGAAGGAAGAGTAAAGTAGAGGGTATTTGAAATGGAGAGCAGAAGTCCACCTTGACAAGTAATGATTAGAGTCATAGTTACATGGACTATCCTACTTATATTCACATTGCACAATAAAATTTCCAAAGCAAACAAAATTTACAAGTAATCGGAACAAGTTTAAATCAAGGCATCGTGTGATTAAATTTTGGTTATAATCAAATGCTTGGATTTTATGAAAGTCATATTAGTCAGGAAATATACAATATCATATTTATATATTGGTTGTCATTAGTCGATGATGAATTTATTTACCTATACATTGATTCGTCTAAATTACCCCCAAAAGGGGCATCGAAACCCCACATAAGGGGCTCCACTAAAAAACTCAGGATGGAAAAATGACAGATTTTGAGACAAATGGCCCATAAACCTTTCAACAAGCAAAGGATCTGTCTTATTCAAATTGCTAGTGAGGGCAAGAAATAATTATATAATCATCCAGCCATTTACAAATACGTTGGTGTAGTTGAGGGGCACAGGGGCATAAGGGAAAAAGAGAAAAATATGGAGAGAGAGAAAGAGAGAGAAAGAAAAAGATAATGAAAGAGTGAGTGACAGGGAGAGCAGGAGGAGTAGAGAGAGAGAAAGGAAGAAAGAGTGGAAGTGTAAAATAAGGGAGAATGTAAAGCCAACTTCCCTTGATCGATTGCCTTGTTCGCTCGAATTTCTTTTACAGGCACACGATGACATGAGTACCATTCAATAGCTCGTCGCACCTACACCAACATATTGAACACCTGTTTCTCTTTCTAAAGTTTATTTATGGTTTTACGATTGGCGACTCGGTCGAAAATGATCTGGAGTTTCACTAGGTTCCTGGTCATCGGGCTGTCGTTTTCGGGCTTCTCGTCATCATCGATCACCTTACTCTTCCCGTTGGCGAGAGGAAGAGGGACGTCGAGCACAATGAAAGCCTGGGAGATTTTTCCTGCATTGTTCTATGTAGAAGTAAGCAAAATGAAAAGAGGGGTCAAAGGTGAATGATAAAAGACGAAGGCTATGTGTATGCAGATGAGATGATGAAAGGCCTATACATGGGGTGATACGACAAATGCTCCGAGGAAAATTTTGTCATAGAAATAAGACAAGTTGGGATTAGATTCCGGTTTTGGGTTAGGTTAAGGATTTCTCGCAAAAGTTTCCCATCCATTGATTAAGGGGAGGGGGCGTTAATGGACGTTGCTTTAAACAAGTTACCTTTTGAATTGCCAAGTTCTCCACTTGCAGAAATTCTTCGATTTTGACCCCTTCTGTCCTCATGGACGACACTGCCTCGATGATGTCACGCTCAATGATTTGAAGCTCGTCGTTGGTCAGGTCACGTGAGCAGCGTCTTAGCCAGTTGCGCATGCGTTGAGGGAGGGGGCTTGGCAGTGACGTGAAGGGGGTTATGAGTGTCGTTGTGAGCTCGAAGTTGATACTCTCTGAAATATTCAACCATGGCAGACATTAAATCACAGATTGCATTAAAGGCGTTAGTATATTTAGTGGAGAAGAGTTGTATAAAATTTGCCAATGAAGTAATGGAAATGATCTAGACTACAAACAAAAAGGGGAAAAGTATTATTATTTTTGTGTTGTTGTTGTTGTTGTTGCTAACACGGATCTGAAATAACAAATCCCCATCAACCCCCCGTCAACACCTTTTAACAACCCTGGGTGTTAAAGTCTTTGCTTTCAGCAAAAGGGTATCATAACTACGACTGGTACTTAATAGTACCACTTTCAATCAAGCATAGATTCTAGGCCTACTAGATTCCCATGTGATACTAACTTGCGATTAATTTCATATTACGAATGTTATATAATTATGATAAAATCGCATCAAGATTGAAAAAACAACAGATCTGACGATTGATTTAAGTTTGCTTTTAAGTTACAGGACCCTGGAAATGGGGAACATAATGAGCGGTAAACGACATCAGTAAATGATAGTAACCATGGAAACAGAAAATATGTCGTTCATGCACAAAACTCAAATCAAAACATCACGACACTGAAGAAAAACAAACAGAATGAAACGCCCAAAATGGAAGTAGGGTACAAGAAGATGAAATTTTCCAGGAGACAAGTCAAGGTGAATTGAAAGACCAAGACTGGTTTATACCTCTCGTTTTGGTTTCAGCAGCCTCCTGTTTGAGTCTGAGTTTGTTGAGATGTTGAGAGTGAACGGTTGAGATGGTGTAGAGATAGGGGTTGAGAGATGAATTGATCGGTAGGATGATCACTGCAGTCCATGCGTACACCTGGACAAGGAAAACATGAAATAAAAGGCTTTATAAATTTATATCTGTGTGGTCTTTGGTGTTAATAATCACAATGAGGAAAATTAATATGATTGGAAACAGACTTTGAAATGAATTAATCTGACTTCCATTTTTATGAAGGATTGTGATTAAAGTACCAGTAACCTAAGACATTTTTCTTCGCGATCGAAAACTGATAAAGAACGGAGACAGACTTTCCACACATTACTTTCCTGGTGATTCAATAATTCGGTAAATATTTTATTCTAATAATTAGTAAATAAACCAAGAGAGCTACGAACATTGCGATTGCAGAATAGCGCACGGTGTTACAGTTTTAAACCTAAAATACATGGTTAAAGGAGTATACAGAAAAAATAAAGATTAGGAAAGGGAGACGATAATGAGTTCTTGAGTTTAAAGGGAACACACCTGAGCGGGAAGAGACGTGCCACCGGCTGAGAGTAAACCCATGATAATGATAGGCATCCAGCAGACAAGATCAGTGCCTACAATCAGAGCCATCTTGGTGGCCAGCTTGATCTCTTCCTTGAGTCTCCTGTCCTCTCGGCCCACCACGGCGCTACCTTTGGCAACCTGACGCTGGGATGTCTTCACGGTCATGAAGATGGCCACATAGCACAGGAAGGTGACCACGAAGCAAACTAAGTTAACGCCGATGAAGATGGCGATGGAGTAGTGCCATCCCGCAGGACGGTCGGTCGTCAGAGGAAGGGCCAAACAGACACCCGACGCCCCGTAGAAGTCGTCTTTGAAGTATGACGGGGTCAGGATCGGGAGCAGACCCAGCATGAAAGACAATGCCCAGATGGCGGCCTCGACGATGTGGCTGGATCGATGGGACATGTGAAGACCTCTCTTGAAGGGCGCCACCACATGGAAGCAACGATCGAGGCTGATCATCATCACCAGGAAGACTGATGCCTCGCTGGAGATGACAGATACCATTCCGGTCATTTGGCAAAGGATGCTGGACGTCCAGTAATCCGCCTGATAGATGTACGTTCCGCGGAAGTTGGTATCAGCACTTGCTATGGTAAGCATGTAAAGTCCCATCAGGAAATCTGATATGGCCAGGTTGGTGATCAAACTGGCTTGGACATTGTTCTTTTTACGTCCCTTCTTCGCATCGGTCATTCGGTACCCTATGACAAAGACGTTTCCGACGAATGCACTGAAACCTAGGATCCAGATCAATGCCCGTAAAATGACATTCTCCATGAGGTCTGTGCAAGATGAGAACTGATCCCGAGGGGCAAAGCAGTTGTGGTCCTCGACTTCCGCCATGCAGCAGAATAGGTACTTGTCAGCGTAACTACGGTTTCAAGAGAAACATTGAGCTGGTTTTCAAGCTTTGAATTTAAAAGCAAAGTATATGGACATTTGGATTGTAGTTGTACTACCCTGGTCATTTCGTCCGACCTCCACTGCCCTATTATGAAGATAATCATAACCGCAAGGACAATGTTACACATGGAATACTCCCTTAAAAATCATTCCTACATGGTCACCTCCCACACAAAATTAACCTCTTCTGGCAAACCAGCCCCAAAGTCAGTCGATATATTACTCGATGTCTGTATATATAGACATGGTCGATATCTAGTGGCAATTGTTCTAAATGGGAGCTTATCTTGGCCGGGTAAGGTAGTGTCCAGCGCTGGTAAACGTCTGGAGAAGTTGACAGGAGGTATTCGACCAGATCTACTTGTCGAAACTCATAAAAGCTGCAAGAACATATTGATTTGTTGGGACATATCTTTTTGGTTTGAAAAATAAAAGTTTTATAAGAAATATATCCAAACCACCTCTACTGCTATCTGCGTTTCATTGAATATCACTCGTATACTTGTGACATATCACCCTAGGGTTATATGGGGCAATGTTCTACTAAAAGAAACATGTTTTTTTTTTATATTATACTCACAGTTTAAAATTTTCAAGACCAACAAAGATTTCACGTTGACTCTCTTCTGCGTAGGCAATATCACTATTACCGCGAATGTCCCTGAAAACAAAGATGATAAATAACTGCAATAAATATAAGAGTTTAATCACAGGCTAAACTGAATAAAATATGTATGATCAGGGAAAATAAGAACACATAATGGAAATGTATGTTAAGAATAAAAGAGAATTTAAATTAAAAAAGAATTACTTTAAGCGGACAACTAGTAAACCTGTTCAGAAACAAAAGCTATATTAAAACAGTTTACATTTTTTCGAAAATATGTAATTTAGAAATATACCATGTCCTTTAATCTCAACGAATATCTTTTAAAATGTGGAACTACACGGTTGAACCAAAAATATTTAATATCATTATGTTTCGAACGCATAATGTCAGAGTTTTTCGAAAAATTAGATGAAGACAAAAAATAAAAAACGATTTGATTTGATGATAAGTTTACCAAAATTAAATAACACCGGAATGAAAAACTTACAGCTCTTGCAATTTACTGAGGTTTCTGAACGTTCCAGTGTGAATTTCGACGAGGTTGTTCCCAGACAAGTTCCTGTAAAAGGATAATAACGGTGTTAAATTAATATCATTAACATTGTTAGGGATATAAGTCAGTGTTGGGCTTCGCAACTAGTTGCCGTGACAGAAATTAGTTATATTAAATGTAAATTTGAAACTAACATAAATTTTATGAAAAAAAGTATTACACAAATATTACACACCGAAACCGAACACGTCTTATACTTAAACAAAAGGGTCTGTATGTTTGGTTGTCTGAACAATCAGGAATTCGGTAGCCCGGCAGCTCAATGCACTTTGATCAAACGAACAAATTACCAATATCTGAGTATTGGAACAATCAGGGGGGACCTAGTATATCCTAATAGGGATGTCTACCGGGACCCCATTGATGCAAGTCAGTGGCCGGTTAAAAAGGCCCACAAAATGCCTTTGATCAAGCGTAGGAGGTACCACTTAAAACCAATTTTAACTTATTGCATGAATGCCACAAAGGACCGTATGGCCCATGCCGGGCAATTTTCTGCTGCTTAGGGCCTACCAGACGCCCCCAAAGGGACCCTTAAATTTCGTTAGAACAAACGAACGAGGTACCAATTAAAACTAATTTTAACTAAAAACATGTATGTCACAGAGTACGGAATATGGCTCATGCCAGACGAATTGCTTATTTCCTGCCAGACGCTAAAAATGTGGCCCAGAATATTCATTATTGTAGTGTTGGCCCCGGGTTAGATATTGGCCCAGGTTAGATATTGCAGATACCACTCAAAATCGATTGGGATTTATCAGGTTAATCTTATAAACTAAGGAAATCATCATGACAGATAATTCTCTGCTGCCTAGGGCCCGCTAGACGCCCCCAAAAGGGCCCCTAAAATGGGCACTAGATCAAACAAAAATAGGTACCACTTGACCCAATTTTAGGAAGTTGATTTGCTCCTGTATTGTAGCCAGTGATGGGGATATTCATCACATAAACTCACATGAAACGAAGTTGTTCAAGGCCTCTGAAAGATCCTTCGTGAAGTACACTAAGTTTGTTCTCATGAAGATGGCTGTGAGGTCAAATAGAATACCGATATCGTTTATATTGTAGAGGGGGTAGTGTTAATAATTTTTGAAAACTGATTTATTAGAAATAAAACACCCACAAATGGATTCAGAGCCTTTTGTAATGATACTTTCAGATAATCATATTTACTTCTCAACTTTAGGGGGTAGCCAAGTAAGGCAAAAATGTAAATTTATTTTTAAATTGTGTATACGTCATCATGACCATGGATGTAAAAAGCACATCATATTTGGCAAACACTTTGAATGAATGTTTAGGCGTAACCCCAGGCCAACTTTTGATATTAAAGTTTCTTTTGGTTACAGATGGTTGACGCCACCATTCTATTTCATTGTAGGTTTTACGAGCATTTATCTGACAGTTTCAAGCAGGGTAAAGTTTTACTTTGAAAAATTGAAATATACAGAAATATAATAAATTTCAATTGTTTTATTGCACTTTCGTGTATATCCGGTCAGTGTTCTTTTGTATGATTTCAAAGGGTAAATTGGTCTCCAATTTTACTTTATTTCAGACGAAATTACATAGCAAATATAAACAATTTTCTGTTAACTAAGCTAAACTATTAACTAGGTATTTCAAATAAAATTTAGAAACATTACTTACAGATGCCGCACATTCCTGTTCTTATCAAACGCCCCCGGCTTTACCTCTGAAATTCCATAGTGACTTATATCCCTGTTTGAATAAGCAGAATAAAATATCTAGAAGCAAATGTTCGATATCGACTAATCACCTTAATAATTCTATAGGTTAAAGAGAGGTACTTAAACAAGACCTGCAAAATTAAAAAAGAAAACATGTAGCCTGGTTCTTCATGAAAATGATTAACGATGCCTCAAAGTTCGTTTTGCTAAACGAGTCATATGTATTGCGACATTTCGCTTTTAAATGTTTGCAAAAGGGGGTCTTGTCATGTTTATCTGGAATTATTACTAAACTCATTACAGTTGTCACGTCTTAGCAGCTGTGAGTATGTGTACTTACAAGTAGATCAAATATGGCCACAAGGACGGAATGAAAGCATTTGCTTCCGGTTCATCGTTGAGTGGTCTGAGTACCATGGTGTTATTTCCAGTCGTATCATTGATTAACATCAAAGACCTAATTGTAATAGCATGAGAAGCATATCAATTAAAAAGGAACAGTTATAAGTCCGATGTGTGGCGGGTACTATACAGAATCCACCTCATCTGTTAAAAACAAAGTGTATTCGAAAAGTAGAGTTTAGAAGCTATAGAAACTATACGTCGTATAATTCCCGTGTAACACTCAATCTCTCATATAGATGAAAGTTTGCATCCATTCATGTGATTATCAATGGATTTGTAGCATGTATAGGAAAACACACATTATTTGTTTATGGTGGTGTCTTATACCCGACTGACTTTTGAGCGATTTCCCTTTTCATGGTGTTCCTTACAGACTCCGCTCGGTATCCTGTCAAATAGTGAGTTTATAATTTGGCTTAAGCCCACATGTCATATCATGATATTTATAATCCATTCCCGTTATCAAAACTAATAATATTAACGAATGTCAGTGGTAATTCAGGAAAGTAATGAATTAAAATGCTAATTCAACCAAAACTTTTCATTCCCTTGAAACCATCAAAATTTAGAATGGTGTGGCTAGATATTGACAATAGTTTTTTCGTTAAGTTGGTTTTATTGTAACATATTCGGCATACAATTTTCTAAGTTGTCTGGGTAACGGAAGACTGACATCAACAGTCAAATTGCAGGCGTAGGAGAGATCGTTGCAGTCACATCCTTCTGGGCATGCAGCTAGAAAGAATAGAGATGGAAATAAGGCGTCGTTAGTATTAAAAGAGGCATTGGAGATATTGTAACTTAAACAGAGAGGATAGGAACCGAGGGACATGAGGGAGGTGCAGTAAAAAGAGGAGGACAAACAACCAGAAGGACTTAACAACTTTATTACCTCTAACCTTAATTTCAACTGGCTGGTAACAATATATCACTATGAACATGACGGACAAAGAAAGCGGACAAAATATACAGTTCCTAAGGTAGACCCTTCACTGCTATTATGTAAAAATGTGTAGAACAGGTGAATATGCATGTGACACCTGTTCTACACATTTTTACATAATAGCAGTGAAGGGATGTTCCTTTGTCCAAAAGAGGAACTGTATATTTTGTCCGCTTTCTTTGTCCGTCATGTTCATAGTGTATACAACCAGGCTTTGCACACCCAAACAAACATATACCACCAATATTTATATTTGGTAACCATTTCTTCTTCTACGGAGGACCATTATTTCTTGTGTTCTTGTGTATTTTCTGGAACTCCGAGCAGAACTCAATAATCATTTTCTACTTTAAGCATAATATATATAAATAATATACATATATATATATATATATATATATATATATATCATATTTATTACCACTGTACCGAGTCAAAAATGTTGTAAGGCAAGATGAATGCGACCGCGTCTCTAGATAGCTCCGCCTCTATTTATGTTCACTGATCAATAAACCTGTGACCTGTAACATCTGATCTCTCAAACAATAGCTCTTTTTAATCAGTATATTGATGCTCATTATATACTTTAGCCCAGCTTGATTGAAAATGTGTAATTCTTTAAGTTATCACAGTAATAACATATGTTGTGGCATTTATATTAATGGGGTGGGTGTGAGAGTGTGAGAGTGTGAGAGTGTCTTAATTTTGATGGGAATGATTTACTCACAGCACAATAGTTCGTCGTCCATATCCGGACAGTGAATGACGCCATCGCACACGTGTTGAGGGCTTATACAGAGGCCATTGCCTGTTTTGCTGTTGCAACGAAAGGAGCCCCCTGGACAGGTAAAAGAATCTTTGTGGAAAAAAACAAATAATTATTCATTAGATTATTACGATCAGTTTAAAACACAATACTGTCGGATATTTGGCTTTCTAGTGAGCATTTCCATCAACATTGAAAGCAATAACATACGAACCCTGGCCTTCATAAAGGAGAAAACTAGATGTATTACTAGTGTTTTTAGCCTGTTCTTGAAATGATGAATGTAGATATTTAAAAAATATTCTCAATTACTTTCGAAAAACAACACAGAGTTCAATTTTGAGACAATTTTGCATGTCTGGAGTTGGTGGACAAGGCCATTGAAATTGTCGGAAGCATGTTAAGTTGATTTCTCTGAAGTCCTTGCGATTGTGTTGATATTACTTTTTACTCTGAAGACGAAATACTTGTTTGATGTTGCCACAATATACATCCGTAAGGAAAACGCGTGCACCAACTGTACCTCAACCTTGATCTTTTGAGCCATATTTTCAAAAGACTAAACAAAATGTAAAACGTTTGTGCGAACATAATACAAATCACAACTGACATGTACACAACATTTTACTGTTCGAATTTAAGCCTGTATTCTCACAAATCTTACGAAGAAATTCAAAAAATGATAGGAGACAATGGGGGAGAAACAGTAAGGAGAATGAAAGAGAGAGGAGATAGAAACGGGGACCAGGAGGAAAAACACAGTAAGACACAGTTTGGGTGACAAAGATATACAGCGCTACAGGGAGGGTAACTTCTTGCCATTGAGGTCGGGGGAAGGGGAGGGGTGCGGGGGACGTCACATTCGAGGGAGCTTATAGAATCCTGGAGGGTAAAGGGTTCACCCCTCCCCTCCACAAAGAAACGAATGATAACACATTAGTATGAATATTTAGCAGAAACAAAACAAAAACAAAGCTACTCACCACATTCATTCTCGTCTTCGCCATATGGACAGTCTTTTTTCCCGTCACATCGGTATCGCAGTGGGATGCAATAGGAATTAGGACATCTCATCGTGTTCTCAGGGCATGTGTCATTTTCTGTTGAGAAACGTAAAGGAGAATGATGTCTAAGGCGTAATGTAAAAAAGTATCAACACACAATTCGAGATCTAAAAGGTATTTATGCAGCAGGGGAGGGGGATGTGGAAGAAAGAGGAGAGACATATTGGAAGAGACATACGGATAGATATACAGACACATAAGAGACAGAGCGATAAAGAGAAGAGAAGAACAAAAGAAGAAAGATGTATTGGAACAGAGAATCTAGGATCAGACATACAGTTAAGAGCGAGGGAGAGAGTGAGTGATGGGGCAGAGTTAGACTTAACCTTAATAGATTACTGAAACTTCTGCTAATTATTGTTGAATGAAAAATTGATTGTTCACATTTACTTTTTACCAACATGTATTTTTGTAGCTGTATCTAGAGCGACGTGCGTATCAAAAGCAAGAATAACAAAAAAGAGACACCATCAATGTGTAAGATATTATACCCAATTACCCAAAAATGTCAATCGTAATAATCTTTTTACCGTCAATATGTAAATATTGATCAGAAATAGCTTATAAAGGGGTTCGTATCTCACTCACTGTTCGTGCACTCATTCAAATGCCTGACATCACGGCATCCTTTGATCAGGCCGAAGACATTGAAGTCATACATGCATTCGGATGGTAAAACATCCAATACGACATCGGGGCAGTAGAATTCTCGCTGATGTAATATCTCCTGGTTTGCTGGTGACAAAGAAAAAATAATAATAATAATAATAGTGAATGCGTTTTCCTCGGCTTTGAAAGGAGTTTAAATCATTCTGACTGAATTTATTTTTATAATCATAATACTAATGATAACAATGGTGGCTTCCGTCGTGACGCTCCTGGCGCCGTCCCGATTATTACCCTGGCTTTAGCAAGGCGGCCATTACGGCGCTCTAGCATTTCAAGGAACTGATTCCTGCCAGGTACAAATTTACATCACATGGGTTGAGCGTGGCAAATGTAAATCAATGCCTTGCCAAAGGACATTAGTGCCGTGGCGGGACTCGAACCACGAACCTTGTGATCGACAGTCCGGTGACTTGTTCACTCGACCACGACACCTCTAGCGATGTTATGGCAGTGATTGATGAAGGGGCCCCCGGGATTTTGAATCCTTAATATTCGTGCAACTCCTACATAATAGTCGATTTAAAAAGTGGAACGTAGACATTTTGGCAATCTACAAGAGCCCCTTCCCCTTTGAAAAAAAACGTGCCTTTTCAGAGCAAAGCGAGTAAAATGGCGCCGCGTGAGCAACGATCATAAGTCAGGACATCAGAACAAGGGGGTGGGGGTGTTTCACAAAGACTAAGATCGACTTTAATTTGAACTTAAATATGGCAGGCCGTTCATGCCACTGTTTGCTCTCACCATTTACTGGCATTCAAGTTCAAGTTCAAGTTCGTTTATTTATTTCATTTTCATAAAAACACAGCAGATGCAAATAAACATACAAGTATATATACATACAAGGAATGGTCAGTTATTACAATAGCATTGGTCTCTCATGGGACGTAAAAATCATAGTCACAAATCTATAGACTTTACATTTTTTGATTATTCATTATTGAAGTAAACAATGTAAATTCTATAGATTTGTGACATCCCTTGACTCGAGTGACCCATGTCAAGAGCAATCAGTGGCATGTATGACCTGCCATAGTTCAGTCCAACTTTAAGTCGATCTTAGTCTTTGTGAAACACTCCCATGGTCAGAATTATACAGGACTAATATACTTACGACAATTGGTCTCATCTTCGTGTGTATTTCCTATGCAATCAATCATCCCGTCGCAATGGACCTCGCCTGGTAGCAGTGTTCCATCATAGCACTGGAAGACTTCTACATTGTAGTCATTCTTTTCTGTTTTGAAGAACAGGAAATGTTGAAAAAAATGTTAATGAACATTTGATGTATCAAAATCATTTTAAAAATATATATAAATATAGAAAAGTTGATAATGAATGTAATGAATTGAAGAAAATAAATATCATGCTATTATTATTACAAACGTGGCCACTTTTATATTGCACTCCTATGTATCATGATATGGCGTTCGTGGTACTCTGCTGCTGATATAGAGGGTATATTTAAGAAAAGCCTCTTCCCAAAATAAACAGCGCATATCAATTTATGGTTCTACAACATTCGTTGTACCCTATCAATCTCAAAGACATAAAGAAAAAATTATAAAAATATAATGATCGTTTGCAACTAGAGCAGCATGCAAATTATTATAATGACTTTCTTCCTGAATTAATGTGACTTTTATTTTTGAACGATGAGTCCTCTTCCACAGAGGAGTGGTTGTTTCCATGGTTACTCACCGCATTCTATCTCATCTGTACCATCGAAACAGTTTTCGACGAAGTCACATCTCTCCGTGGCGTCAATACATTGCTGGCTCTCACATGTGTACTCGTATTCCTCGCACTCTGGATATTCTATATGGAACGAACGAAACAAAACAACCATAATTATGAGTCAATTCGTGCCATCCATCGAAGGGAACAAATAAATCTTTGGGTATTCACGTATATTAAATTAATCATGATTTTACATTTCTGATGCTTGATATATAAAATCCTTGACAGTTTTAGGAATGTATTGACCCTGGCACTTGATGCTGAATAGCAGTATGTAGAAGTAGTGTGGTCTAGTGGACAAGTCACCCGACTGCAGATCACAAGGTACGGAGTTCGAGTCCTGCTAGTGTCAACCAAGCACCAACCCTCTCCCCCGGCCCCACCCCCCCCCC
>BEXV01000571.1:108643-126051 GCA_003118195.1 Hemicentrotus pulcherrimus | reverse complement strand
CCCTCAGGAAAAACAGCATCAGCATTGTACAGTTGCTGATGGGGCTTCCCTGGGTAAATAAACTTACTTTTAATTTATCATTATGTAATGTGATGAAACTTGCAGAATGAAAATAAATGGATGACTGCCTTTAAACTAAGAAATACTGTGGGATAATGGTAAATCAATCTCTTACTCCATTTCAAGTTTTAGAAATTTCAGGCGAATATTTGATCCAAGTGGCGCTCCAACTTCCCATGATGCAGAAAACACATTGGAACCCGTCGGTTGTTTACTCTGAGATGCATTGAAGGAAAAATTCAATGGGATTCCTGGTGTGAGAGTGATTTTGGCTGTAAAGAAAAGTGGAGACACTAATGCAGTCATATGCCCGTAATTGTTTTAAAACTATGATTATTACAACAACAAAATTATTGTATTTTCCTTTTTTTTGTAAAACTATTTTGTCTCAATAATAAACAGATCAATCTGTACAGCGCATTTCCACTCGCTACAAAGCGATTTGACACGCCATCCCTGTGTCACACTTTAGTTAAAATATCCACAGCAGTGGCATTGTGGGTTCAGTGAATGCATATGCATGGTTTCAGAAAAGATATGTCTTCCAACTCTGTCTGAATTGTTTTTACTGTTGATGGTCATTTCAGATTTAACGAGAAGCCTAGATTTAATTATATTTCCTTTAGACAAACAAAAATACTTTTTAAAAATACGAATAGGCCTATAACGACAGTGGATTTATGTAATGTTACAAGTATCATTCGCGAGATAAACGTGAATTAACACACTTATTTTCGAAAATGGTGATAAGTTAAGAGATAATTTATATATCAACCCCAATACCACGCAAAATACCCATTTGCCACACGTATTTGTTGAAGTTTTTAACAAGTTCTTTCATCGTATTTTCAGATTTGCTTCATAATGCATTTGCATGCATGTAATATATCCAGGCAAGAAATTAGCAATGTTAATAGCAACATATCGGGGTCAACCATTTTGTTAACTGGTATATATTGTTTGTGCAGAAATGCACTTATTAAAAACTAGTAAATGTGCCGATTGGCTAATGTGGCACATTAAAGGCCGTATGTATCTTATTAAATGATGTCGTATGCTATATATGCAATCATTTTAAGTCTGTGGATGAGAGATTCTAAACTCACGTTTGATTTCGGTTATTCGTAACTTGAAAGCGCTCTTCTTTTCGTTTACTCTGTAGCTGTTGGTAAACATTAGCCACATCCATCTGTCCGTGCTCTCAACTGGGAATGCATCGAATTGTCCAGTGGTGTCCACGAGACGATGTAATACAGTGTCTCTCTTCCCTACTTCTTTTCCATCTCCGATGTAAAGGATGGCACTCCTGTCCAAATGAGAAAGTCACAAAAGTCATAGGAAATTGAGTAATCCAGATTACCTGTGGTCAACGGACCAGAAGGTATCTTAAGAAGACCCCAAAATCTCACGACAGAGTCACAAATTCCTTCTTGTATGAACTTCCAACTAATATTTTTGCCCCCTCACTATCTTTTTCTACTCTCTCTCTCTCTCTCTCTCTCTCTCTTCATCTCAGTATTTTTTAGTTGTTTGACGATCCATAATAAAAATTCCGACTGTGCCATTGGCGCCACGCCAATGATGGTTGTAAAATAGTACATGAGTCATGTGAGCAGCAACAAATTATATTATTTATTATACTGTTGGGTGGGTGCAACTTTCTTACTTTATCCCGAGCAACAACTTTAAATTTTCATATAATACAATTTTTTTTTAAATCAAGAAGTTTTGTTACTCTTGGTTCGATCATTCGTGCGTTTATTTCTATCAACTATATCAACTCCTAAGAATTACCATATCCTAAATCTTATTGTTTGCATATTCGTAACAATACAAATTAGATATAAACATGTACGTATATCTTTATTTTTAAATGGAGCGAGATACATATCACCACTGTAAAGAAATGTTTTCAAAACTAAAGAACCGATTTTTTTTTTTTTAATTTTTAAGTATCTATCTATAATGTATTTTGAAAGTGGAATAGTGCCTATGAAAAGATATATAAGGGCTTACCTGTCAGTCGTTGTGAACCCTTTTAGGTACATGCCTATACAAGCCCCTTCGGGTGCTTCAAAAACGTACGATATCAGTGTATTCGAATCCAGCTCGATTTCTTTTGATCCAGTGGAATAATTTGGGAGGTGAATCTTCCCTTTAGTCTCTGGGAAATCGATGAGCGGTCTATAATCCACTCCTTCATCTATAAGGGATGCAACGGATGTTGCATCAGAGAAAGAGAAAAAAATAATACTTTCCCATTTTGTTATGCAAAGTGATACTTTTTTCTGTACATATCACAAAATATCAAACAAACTTTTATTATCTTCTCATTTAAATGTATTCAAGAATTATTATGGTGCGGAAGCAGGAAACATGGACATTAAAGGAAACCAAAACCTTTATACTAAGTTACTTTTATTGTAAAGTTTAAGATATCTAAAAAATATCAGTGAAAATTTGAACAAAATCGGGCAAGGAATAAGGAAGGGAGAGCTTTTTTAAATGACTAGTCACTAGAGGGCGGTATTCAATTTGATGACATCATCTGTGAACAGCTCTCCATGCCTTTTGTACATAACATTTCACTTTTTTTTTTTCTTCGTATTATTTGTGTTCTTGATCCGACTTCATAACATGTGAAGTAAAATATCATTTTGCATTTTATATCTTGCTTTCAGGGGAGTAGATTATCTCAATCACATCAAAGAAGGAAAAACATGAAATTTGATGTACAAAAGGCATGGAGAGTTGTTCACAGATGATGTCATCAAATTGAATATCGCCCTCTAGTGACTAGTCATTTCAAAAAGCTCTCACTTCCTTATTCCTTGCCTGATTTTGTTCAAATTTTCACAGATATTTTTAAATATCTTAAACTTTACAATAAAAGTAACTTAGTATGAATGTTTTGGTTTCCTTTAAAGAAGGTCGACGAAAATAGACTTCACACCTTTGAGATGGCATGCCTCAGGTGAATCATGGGTGTGACCAGACTTGACAGGATAAGAAACACACACATACGAACACAACTGTACATGGAAGAAATCATCATCGATCGACAGAGATGCCACAAAAAGATTCAGATACTTTGAACATAATATCAACAGAATGAATCCAAAAAGATACCCCCACATCCTTCTTAACACGGCAAACGCCCAAGGGGAAGACAAGCTTAGAGATGGACGGGCTGTATAAAGGCGGACTGCAACAACATACACCTTGACTCCCTGACTAAAGCCACGAGGCTGACAGAAGATAGGAAGGCGTGGCAAGCCGTTGTGAAACAGAAGCCATCATACATCCCAGTGATGGTGTGGACGGCTTAAGTCAAGCAAGTCAACTAACGTCGAATGTACAAACACATTCATGGACATGAACGAGGAAATGATAGCGAAACATAAATAAGAAATTTCTTTAAAAATTAGAATGAATCCACACTCATATAGAATATTATATGAGGAGATGAGGCCAACCTACATCAAGGACCGTACATTCGACCCCACAAATATAAACTTTAGTTTAGTTATTTCATCTCTTTCAAAGCGTCTGCCTGTCGAACCAAAGATCCCGGGTTCGAATCCCACCTATAGGCAGACGACTGAAGCATGCGTTGTGTGTTAACGTGCCCCTTCCCTTGTTCATAGATGCAGGTTATGTCAAGTGGAAAACACTCCGTCCCTCGGATAGGACGTTAAATGAAAGCCCCGTGTATAGGAGAGTCACAACCCTTGCACGTTAAGAACCCATTGCACTATTCGTATAACAGGGGGAAACCCCGGTGTAATGGTCCACCTTCATATCCCAACCAGGCCGAGTATACGGCATCTGCAAGAATCTTCAGTATTGAAGGAGGCAGATTTTCTTGAAGAAGAAGAAGAAGAAGAAGAAGAATCCCATTATTTGATATTTTATTAAATGGCTTTCCATGCAATAATTATGTATCACATGCATTGCATATCGTGGATTGAGATACGTGATTCACTCTGCCAAAATAAACCACCGTTAAGTCTTCCTAATCTCCAATGAATGGATAATAATGGCTCTGATAATTATGGTGGAGGTTTTAACAGTGTTTTAGACCATGGCTGAAATAACCCCTTCGCAAATTCAAGCCAATGCAATGTGACAAACTCTCTACATTATTTTGTTGTCAATATTTACCAATTGCACTGATTTTGACAGATAACCCGTTGTACTTTGTCCCCTCTGTGATAGAGTCTGTGATGAACTGCAGCCAGGATGTCTGATGTCTTGTTCGGATGCCATCATACCCTCTTCTATTTTTCTCCCATTTCCCTGCAGTTGGTCGTTGCTCTCCGCTCAAAGTAATCAGCCTCGTCTCCTCCACCCCGGGCTCGCTTCCGAAACCCACATTGAGGAAATCGTAGCCGTACTCGAGGCTGAAGTCGGCGAACTCCAGGAGAGCGCTCATACCTGCGGGGACGTGAATCAACCACGTGATATGCAGATTGTCGCCATACGAATCCAGAGATTCTGAAGAGTTGATGAAAACGCTGTCGGATGCGGAGATATTCACTATTTGAAGACTAGCTCCTACATAGAAATGATAAACAGTAAGAAATATAATGTTATATCCCACATACCAAGAATCCTGCAACACGATTAGTTCACATGACAAATGATAGATTGCATATTTTGAGGATGGTAATGATAGTGAAAATTATATACCTCTCTTTTAATATGTTGATTAAATCTAGACATCTGATTGTTCTAAATTGGAGTCGTGATTTTAGCCATGCCCGTAAAGAAATAAACAATTGCCCGTTACCCGGATGAAGGGGCAATAGTTAATGAGATGCCAGTTGCCCCCGGGTAACGGGCCGCATAAAGACATATTGCTCAAATCCCCATCGGTTTAAGTGTAAAAAGTTTCCTCTGTGTGAGCGGTGTGTGTGCGATTCCCGAATGATCGTATCAGTCAGGCAACTTTCCAGCGAAGATTTACAGGCAGTGTCTTATACTTTCTATGATTTTTTTAAACCAGTCTACTCAAGAAAGGATCAAGTAAGAATTCTTTGTAGATTATGTTTGTGAATTCGGTATGTACAAGATATATTAAACATTCGAAGCATAGCTGTTTCTATACTGGCTCTCCGGCGAGCCGAGGGGTCATAGTCATAGCAGGATGTAACGTCCCCGTGAGCCTATAGAAACAGCGATTCCTATCGTAGCAGTCAATATATCTATACTATCACATACGTCTTCTTTTTGCTGATGCCGCATACAGGTATGAGCTAATGGGCCATAATTTTGCGAAAAACGCGCAGGCTATTGTGACGCAGGTCAATGCAAAGCCAAGGCGCATGTCACTATATGGAACATTATATCCGGCATACAAAATGTACTGCTTTTGATTGGTTGGAAGAATTTTCTTTTAAATCAAATTAAGAAATAGATATATATGTTTTAGATTGATTACTCACCTTCTCATGTAAAATTTTAGAGCTGTTCACCTTTTACCATCGAGACGTAAAAAAAAAAACTTTTTAAATTGAATAGACCTAAACAACATGTAGCTTAACATTGTGTTTTACAGTCAAAGAGTTTGATTACATAACACGTGACATCTTTATGAAAACGAGTTTATACATTGTTGGCGCATCATCTTAACTTAGCTCAAAATGATACTACTATCAACTTCAATGATAAAACCATCCTAAACAAATCCAGGTGTTCTCTATAATCAATTAAATACTATTAATTTATTTTTCAAATATGGTACCTTTTGTAAGTTATATATTTTTGGGGGGGAACTAAAATGAAGCGGATGAAGCGACTTTAGTAACCAGACTCAATTTAATGGCAAAAGCATTGTGGGATATTTTGTGAAATAATCACTGAGTTTTCATTGTGAATTAATGACATGCAACAGATTGGCATAAAACAGCATGGATGATAATAAAACCTCTCTGTGTAAATGCTCAGAGGAATAAAATATTTCACGTAAGTATTTTAATTGTTTTGGACAACCATACTCCGAATACAATATGTTACTCTTTCGTTTACTGTAATTCATCAATCTAGATTGCGGGGTGTCATACAAATCTTTATTTAAACCAAACGGGCATACAGATTTCGAGGCTTCATACTTTATTTCTTCCTAGTCAACATGCCATTTTGCCGGTTCATCGTCTCGACATCAATTTCAGCGACTGGCGTAGGAATGTTTGCAAGGGAATGAATATTTGACAGATCTATCCGTCAAATTTTATAAGCCTCGATTGCTGATCTCTCGTCGAGATTCATGTCAATTTCGGCAATTTCCTGATTTCGACAAGTCGTGATTGCCCAACTTTAACATGATAAAAAGGTTAGGAATAAAATTCAAAGGCGTCGCTAGAATGGGGAAGTGAGGCCGGATATGGGATCCCACTCCCCCGCCCCACCATTCAAAATTATCTGTTGTCACGAAATTCGAATATTTGAGTAGAAATTCGCTCGTTTAATTTTATTTAACTTGTCGATAATTTTGAGGTTTTTCGTTTCCATGGGGGGGAGGCAATCAAAACAAAAGTATGTTTCATGTTGGCACCAATCCCTAGGTTGAAAGTTCAAGACTTAAACATGAGCGAAGCGTCGGTGTTTGTTGTTCATATGTTTTTATATTGGTGAATCAAATCAAATCAAAGGAAACAAAATATAACATTATATGTAGATGTTATTTATTTATATATTGTTTTACATGGTCATGTTCAAGTTATGATTCATCTACGTTTTTATGCTTCTCTTCAGTTATAAAATGCAAGCCATCACAAGTAAGTAAGGGAAAACCCCGAATTTCCATACTCACGTTCAAGCTTCGCAAGTTTAATCGCATTGCAAATGCCTAATACTTCACCATGCGTCAGAATACCGTATCCGTATTTGAAGTTCAAATTGCAAGAAAGGTATCTGAACCATAGATATCGGAACTGTCAAATGTAAATACCATTTTGAATGTGTCGTAGAACTAATTATTGCTAACGTATCTATATTTAATTGCTAGGAGGGCTGACATTTTTCATCTTAAAGAGACAACCATCTGACAGTGGCCTTCCTTTTCCGAATACATTGACCGATCATTATTACATATATTTCATGAAAGTCCGACATTTCAAATGGTAATATCACAATATTTAAATAACAGATACTCGTCCTACTTCCTTTACCATATGAATCAGGTATATTCACCAATCATTAGTAAAAGATATTTTAAGGAATTATTTCAAACAATCGGATCAGTCTATCAATGGATTGGATCTTCAGTAAAGTATCTGCCATCTAAAACAGAATGAAAACAACACTTTCCAAAATCCACACAAAGTCATGTCAGCTTCACGCACGATGCGAATCACATTCTAGGTAAATCAGATCTTGATATAAAAAAACCTCTCTTCTTCGCCATCCCCGCTCTCTCTCTCTCTCTCCCTCTCTCTCTCTCTCTTGCTTTTCAAAGATAGATAATGACCTATTTCGTTAGTCAACTTAATTTTCATATTTAAGTGTGACAGTAAATTAAAGGAGTAGAAGGAAATTCAGTGTTAAACGCTACAAAAATAAAATTTCAGTTACCATCACGTCTTTCTCTGAGAAGAGACAAATAGAGATTAGTGCTGAACATATTTAATAAAAAAAGAGAATTACCTTTTTCTTAAGTAATCTCGGTTTAGATTTTTAAAGCATTCGAGCGAAAGAATAGAAGGGGCAAATAAAGTGTTCAACTTGAAGGTTTACGGGCTTTAATAGAAATGCAAATACCGGAAATATCACCATGCATCACAGTTTATATTTATATTTAATATCTATGGGAGGTAATATATCTTCAAAAAAGATAATCAAACTTCTGAAGAGATAACGCAATGGGACTTAAAAGATCAGAAAGCTTTCACATTTTCGATAATTATTAAGATAAACATCCTAGTGAAGGTAGGATTATTTCAAGGTTCGAAGAACTTATTTTTTAAGAAATCTTTAATAATTCAGTGTTCAGATCGTCATTGTGATTGACTTTCAATCAAGTCCCTTCCGTGAAAGCAACACTTTCCAACATCACACCTTTTATCATCTCCCCCCGAGAGCTGTAATTAGTTTTGCACTTTGCAAATCACTACCGTCAATTCAGATTTTCTTAATGAAGTTTGCTTTGAACTCCCTTCTCTCAAAAAAAAGAAGCGTGCCTAATGTAGAAAAGAGAAAAAGATCAAAATTGGCAAATGAAGAAGTTACAGCAAGAGTGTTTGTGCTTCCCACATGATCTCAAACAGACGATGAAAAGATTCGAGAGGGGAGAGTCGAGAGATGTTGACTCAGTTTAACCTCCGCGCTTCCTTAGTAATTTTTGTGTTAAGTAATGTTTTGGTAACAAAGTCACGAGCCGATTTTCATTTTTGATTGGTTTTCGCGCCCTTTTCATTTAATGTCAATTTTCTCTCTTCTACTTTGTTGTCTCCTTCGCCCTCTGTCCCGCTCTCTTTCTTCCTCCCCTTCTCTCTCTCTCTCTCTCTCTCTCTCTCTCTGTCACTCTGCTTATATTTCATTCTAGAGCTTTTCTTTTTGTAGTTGGAAAAAAAAGTTGTTCAAAAAATTCAAAGTGATATTTTCTCACAATTGGATATAAATCGTTTTGAAAAGGCTAACTGTATTTTCAAGCACAAGTTAAAGTTGAAAAAAAAGCATCTCATTTCTTTTCCTGAAATACACTCGACCTATCATTATTCCGCTTTAAATCTGAAATTGATAAAGGACGGGGCAACTGATGTCATCATAAATTCGCAAGATGTCAATATTATGAGCTACTATCAATTTTTCCTGGTGACAGAAATATGTTTTCTTTTAAACAGTATTCATATTCATCATCACATGTGATAATAGCAGCCATTGTTGTTTTATGGCTAATACTAGTTTTGAAAGAGAAGTGCCCCTGACAGTGATAACTAGCTGGTATTAATAACTGCATCATATGGGAGTAACAAAATTGAGTGACATTTTAAGCAGTAGCCGATTAAAAGTAGAAAGTTTTTGAATTTTTTAAGTTGTCATCAGTAAAAACAAAAATTGGCAACATCGTGACGTATTTTGTGATGTCCTGTCCAATTGGCTCTGTTTATAAAACTTCATTTCTTAGTTCTTAATGACGGAAAATATTGGTTTAATACAGGAGTTGTAACATGTGCAATAATCATACATTTTCTTTGGGTAAAATAGACATTTTTTATTTTTAGTACAGAGGAAATGGGAGTGGACCTCGCCAGTTTTACGGTTTATGTTTATATAAATATATGTTTATATTTATGTATATATTACTAGTACTTTAGGCGTCATTGGACAGACATTTGAAGTGAATAGACATTGACTTTAGCGGGACAATAATTCTACAGACAAGTTTGAGGGTTAGGATTAGGGTTAAGGATTAGGGTTAGGGTTAGGATTAGGGTTAATCATTTGCAGTGCTGCTTCCGATACACAATACTAATGTGTCTATGTTATCTCTAATATATACATATTTATATAAAATTAATATACACAATACATACGACAGACATACACATATATGTATCGCGGAATATTGAAAGATGCACCATCAACCAGAATTAAAAATCCACGCCTACAAACTATAATGACGAAGGACTAGGTCTCCTTTTTTCCTGCAATGGCCATCCATTTTCTGTGTCCTTCCCCCTTGGTGAAATCGGCATCAAGGTCCAGAACACTGACAATAAATCGATTGAAAAAGAAACTAAACCTACATCATCTTTTTCCTCAAAGAGAGAGCCTTTTAGCGATACTGATATAGTACTGTAATTATGGTAATTGCTCTGATCATGTAATTTCCATTAACTTGAGAAAAGTGGAACAGGCAATGAATTACCGATAACGAATTTGTAGAACTTCGTATTGACTGATAATAAATGTAAAAATCGGAACAGGTATACCATTAATGGTATCATTTTACATTTTTAATCTTTGAATTTATCTATGTCATCTCGAATTCAATTTATTAAATTGAATCAAACTAGAGTGCTCTTTGTCAAAGTAGTCATTACCGTTCATTAGAAAAACTAGGTTCATGTAAGTGTTAGGCGCTATATAAGCACTGTAATTATTATACGCATATAGTTTATTCCATATTTTGACTTATATTCCTCTACGTTTAATTCTCCTCTTTGTTCTTTGTTTGTTTCCTTGTTCTTTATTTTCTTTCTTTCATTCTGGACCTCTAGGAAGAACATAGCCATTACATCAATGGCTCTTGAAATAGTTATCAATATTTTATGTTCATTATGTACGTGTATCAATGTATGTTTATACGTTTTTATACGGAAAAGTAAAATCAACAACCAAGCAAACATCGTGCGCGTACTAACGTCTAACGATAATATGTTTGGTATTTCAATAAACCTCAATGACTTAAAGGATTATGAGAGAAATATTAAAACTATCTTTTTAGCTTCTGTTGTTTGTATTATCCAGTAGGACGTCTCCATTAGGGATTTTAATCATGGCAATCCGGAAATCCAATGCATGGTAACCATTCTTCAATCACACCGCCAAAATCAACTACAAACCGACCAGTTTACCAGGGGGAGTGTTCCACAAAGACTAACTTTAAGTTGAACTTATCTATGACAGGCCTTTCATGCCACTAGTTCCTCTAACCATTCCTGGCATTAATTTTGTTTCTCAAGGGACATACGAATCGTAGTCACAAATCTATAGAACTTACCTGATTTAATAGTCCATTATTGAAGGCAAAAATAATATTTAAAGATCATAATTGAGAGACTCATGGTGACAGCAGCCAGTGGCATGAATGGCCTGCCATATTTAAGTCCAATTTGAGTCGATCTTAGTCTTTGTGAAAAATCCTCCAGATCGTAGTTACCTTTGGTACAAATGAGCCGCTAATGCCCACAAATATTTTACACAATTGTAGACGTCATATTTACGGTGCATTTTAGAGAATTTTTAGAATTCATATGTATCATAAGCCTGGTTATTGTCACATTATTTACAACGTCAAATATGAGTTATACATTTCTAATCTAAGTAAACAAAGGATTAATGTTGAAATACGACAATTTTTTTCGTTCTCCTTTAGATCATTTGGCAAGGCACATAAAATACACATAATTCTACAAATTCACGATTTTGACCCAATACTGAGTGGTATTTCGACACTACTGGAACATAACACTTCTCAATTCTCAAGTTGTCTTGTCATACTGTCATGAAGATGTCCAAAGGTTTCCAAATAATAATGAACTTGAGACTTTTAGAGGAAATATAAATTATTTGCCTTTACCTCGCATGAACAGAATGGACTACATAGGTGTCATGACAATATTTGATTTATCATACTTCATAAGGAAGATTTAAACAATATTTGATCAGACTTACTTTTGCTCAACGCTATACACACACATACCCTTGCAAATGCTGTAATTATTTGGTTTGCAATTTAAACAAAGTCCCAGGAAATACTACTCGTGTATTAAGTCAACAGATAGCACTGTCAATGGCGTGACTGTAAATTTGTTTTTCCAAGTACATCAAGAATGGAAATGTCTATACATAATAATTTATTATTTTCCATCGAATGATACCATGAATAAAAAATCAGGAGATGACGAATCAACGTGTTTCACAGTCCTATAGAATATGAATTAAACAATCGGTCCGATCTATAAAATCTGATATGTAATACAGACCACATCTGGGACCCGTTGCATAGAACTTACCATTGATGATAACTTTGCCATCAATGGGAACTACCATTGTAACAGGGCTCAATATCCCTTTGCAGGTTTTGTGCCACGGGGCCCTTATCTTCATTATATCTCAATTATAGTATATTCCTTAACCAGCCATACCAGACCTTAGATCAGAAAAAACATGAATATAAGAACACTTAAGATATCAATTCATGTCCAAAGCTCAACTTAAAAAATATTGATAATTCATAATAATATATGATAATAATAGGCATGTCTATAGCGCCGTCTATCTAGAAATTCTATTACGAGGCGCACTTATTATTATTACCCCGGCTTGAGCCTAGCTGCCATTACAGCGCGGCAGCATTTTAAGGAATAAATTCCTGCCAGGAACCCATTTACCTCACCTGGGCCGAGTGTGGCAAATGAAGATGAATGCCTTGCCAAAGGACATAAGTGCCAAGTCAGGAATCGAAGATTGACGAATACCCGACAATCGCATCTAAATAAAAATTGTATTTCATCATCACGTCATAAAAAAGTGGATAAACTCTTTATTGTCATACACCGATGTAAATACATGCAGAAGAAGCTGTAACCAAAATGGTTTGATCACCCAAGCCGATAATAGTTGATCGTTTTAACTGTAAATGTCGCCACAAACTTTTTAAATAGTTGACAATGTCTTGAAAAGTGTGGTTGGTTGTTTGATGGTGTATCATGACTTATACTTATGCAAAACGCTTCTAAAAGGTGTAAAACATTGTAATATGGTGTACTGGTCTTAAATGTATATCTAATCATATCACAAAGTAACCGACTCACCGAATACAGATGTTCCTGAGACAAGCAACACGATAGAAGCTAACCAACATTTTGCCCAAACCCCAAAGGCCATTGTAAAAAGGTTCATATTCTTGGTCAAATCAAGTTTGTCATTCTTCTATGTAAATATCATCTTCAAAGCAACTAAATCTTCCACTCAAAAATGTCGAAGTAGGGATATCAAATGAAGGCCATGCGACACGACGAAGAGAGATGATTACTACCAGAGACAGTTTTCACGGCAAAATTCTGACAGAGCTACAAACGGAGAGGGAGTCGAGTGGTAATGGTGGAGGTGTTGGTAATAATGATGATTGTGTTTTAGATGATGTAATGCGAAGCTTTGCGAGGAGCTGACATGCGCCTGTACGTCTCCGCTTCCAGTATGCTCATTGCTCAATAACGACGAATGGCGTAGTTTGATTGATTGACACACTCATTTAAAATGTCGCAATGTGATTGGTTGACGGACTCATGAAAAAAATGATACAGTGTGATTGGTTGAACCCACTAAATGAAATCAATCGAGGGACAGTTATACACTTTCTTAGCAGTAGATAATCTGTTGCAAATGTTAGTTCACGTGTTTTCGTACGAACTCTTTTTTCGTCAATATCACATTGCATTTTCCAGTCATTTTCCTATTTCCCTCTCTCTTTTCTCATGCTATTTTGTCTTTTTCACTATCTCTCCCTCTGTCTTCGTTTGTCTAGAAGCATACGAAAGAAGGATATCGGATTTACTGTGGCGCACGGCTCCTACAGATAGTGGGCTATTTTAAACTTTTCATATTCAAATATATTCATATATTTAAAAAAACGTCTTTCAGACCCGTCTGACCCGACACATACGTTACGTACTCTCCTAAAGTGATCCATCATAGCTGTATACCTATTTGCAAGGCTGCTGAAAAATTACTTCGTTCTGTTTTTCATAATCCTGTATTTTCCCTAATACATTTTCTGCACTTTCACAATATCGAAAATCAAACATTACTCTTTACCTTCAGCTCGATCAAATAGCACATCCAACTCAGGATCTCAAACATCCTAACAAAAGCCAAAAAGTTAAACTAATTATCATCGTGATTTTTCATAATCCTGTATTTTCCCTAATACATTTTCTGCACTTCCAGAATATCGAAAATCAAACATTACTCTTTACCTTCAGCTCTGTCAAATAGTACATCCAACTCAGGATCTCAAACATCCAAACAAAATCCAAAAAGTTATAAACTATTATCAACGTGATTTTTCATATTCCTGTGTTTTCCATAATACATTTTCTGCACTTCCACAATATCGAAAATCAAACATTACTCTTTACCTTCAGCTCGATCAAATAGCACATACAACTCAGGATCTCAAACATCCAAACAAAAGCCCAAAAGTTAGACTATTATCATCGTGATCATTGTACAAATTGTATCCCTAAAAATTTACTGTAACAATATCTTCGCAAACAGTATTATTGCCGTTGCAAAAATTCCGATGATTTTCCAAAACTTTGGACCATCGAATGTATTACATGCAAATAGTGTTCATGACATACAGAGCGGAGTAAGTTCTACAAGATTGTTGCAGATGTAATCATCCTTTCAATGAAAGTAGATATATTTGGGGTGGAATTATAGACCATCAAAGTACCCCTCAACTCTTTGAACAGTCTATCTCTTGCATCTTCAAGAGCCTTAGGCTAGACACATTATGTTTGATAGTTGGGTGGAATGTTCTCCACGCCAATAGACTACATAATGTTATATTTGAAAATGTCTTTAAAGATCGATTTGAATGGTTCAAGCAAAATGCTTACAGAATGTGCGTTGATGTGTGTTTGTGTGATTGCGCGCGCGTTTTTATAATGTGCGAATGAAAATAAGAATTCGACACTGCTGCCAGGGGCGATCTGCTACCAAGACTATTGTGATGGCGATTTAGGGGGGGATTTGTTTCGCTTTACAATCACCTTTAATGGTAGTGTAACCCTTTTGCGGCCAACATCGAATTCTGTAGAACTTTGCAGGAGTTATGAATAATATTGTTACGTATGTCCTATCTTTGAAATGTAAACGTTAGCAGTGTTCTTTTATTCAAATTATGCAAGGAAACCCATTTATTTTCTAGACTTCACTGTCAGACACTATTGAGTGACTGACTGTCCCCTTTTTTTTTCTTTCTTTGGTAATAACAAACAGAAAATGAGCTGAAAAAAGATACATTAGCATTTGTGTACATCAATATTAAACAGGCTTTGTGCAATGGCAAAAACTAAACTGATTGAATCTTTGCGTAGCACAAAACGTACAACTATTCAGTACAAGGGTCTGAAAATCAGATTATTACTAAATGGATTGCAATCACTAAAGTCTATTCGACAACTGATGGATGTTATTTTCCCACTTAAAGACATTCATAAGCCCTTCCGTTTTGAGAGAAGTTCTAAATTGGTACTATCTTTCTAATGCCGTTGGGATTTTACCTTTTCATTTTGTTGGCCTGCAAATGGGACTTAGTACCTTTAAAGCACCAGTATTCCATTTAGAAATCTTAAAGGCTTGGCAACATATGGGAATATGTAGGAATTTTCAAGAATAGAAAACTAATCCAATGATCTTTTGTAATATTACCTATGGAAAAGTATAATGGTTTTCTTATGAAGAATTATATGAAAAGTTTTTAATTTAGTTAATAACATTCTCGACATGGATCAAGTCAGACTTCTCACTTATTTTACAAATTTAGAATTGTGTAGTGAAAATATAGCTAACATTTGGGAAGTGTGTAATGTATCTTCAAATAATTGTTTATTATGGAGGAAGGTCAGTTTAATAAGTGGTACTCAGTAGATGTACAAGATTACAGTATAAGGGTAATATAAGCTTGAAGATATCTGAAAAAGTTATCATACTGGAAGAGGCACCACCCAGAAAGGTGTGCGATAATTTGTATTACAGATTTACAACATTCATACACTTTACAAATTCGGGATGGCCTTGAAGACTTTGAATTTTAATTGCAGTACAAATTACTCAACAGAGGAATTTATACAAAAGAGTATCTCTCAAAACTGTGTTTTTTTTTTTGTTGTAAACAATTGTCAGAATCATACTCACATTTATTTTGGGGATTAGGATTAGATATATATAGAATATAGAATTGGGATAGAAGAACTACAAAACGCAAGCGGGAAAATATTTATGTTGGCATAATAGGAAATACATTGACAACTAAATGCTGCAATACAAAAACACATTTCAGTGAAGGCCAGAGGGTGTAATTTATACACTAGATAAATTGTTAAAAACATTATTTTGATGGAGGGATGAGGAAAAAAGGTCGGCAAAAAAGGAGAAATGAGTTAGGAATACATTTACACAAATGGAAAAGTCCCGGGGAAAAGTATTAAACTACATCCAGTGTCACGAAATACTCTGTATCAACAACAGACTTGAGGAAATCAGTCAAAGTTTGTTTTATGATATCCTTTTTTCCTTCCTCTTCTTCTTGGTGAATTGGTGAACGAACGTAGTTGGTGTATTTTGTGCGTGTATGTGTGTGCGTCTGGGGACAGTTTAGGAGGGAGGAGGGTTGCAGCATTGTTTACAGTGTGAGAGGTTTTGGGGGCTGATTTATTTATTTCGTAATCTATTTCATTCTGTATCTTTAATTAATTTTAATTTTGTTTATGTTTTACTCTCAGATACTATATGACAATATGCCATTATAACTATGTGTATTTTTTTTCATTTTTGTTGTTGTTATTACCAATTATTGAATGTTATTATTGTTAATATGTTAATATTAAATGCTGTTGTGTACTTATGGGAGCTAAAGGTGTCAGTGCTTATTCATTTACTCATTTTGTTTCTGTATTATCATTTTGAATAATTCACATACGAGTGGAGTATAGTTTATGTTAAATGAAATCGAATAAAGAACACGTGGGGAAAAAATACTGTTTTTGTATACATGTATTCTCTATTTGTGATTGCCCAGGTTTAAGATTCTTCTCATATTTCAGATTTTAAGCACTCAAATGTAGCAATTATCGTCTTAGAAATTTCTCATCCGTCTTATTCCTTTCCACTAAACGAAGTAATCTGGACGTTTTCATTGAGTTCAAGTTTTTTCAACTTAAAATAGATTATTAGGACTTTTAAATCTTATCAGGAGTGCGTCCATGCAAACTTTGATTCGATCAGAACGTTATGATAGATTGATATGGTGTTTGTTCTTTTCCTTCCCTTTTTTTCTTTGACTCGACTCACTCACGGAGAGAGATGCAGGGCATTATCCTAACGGGATGTTATCCCCTCGGGTAATCTGAAGTAGTTGTCCGAGTTTAGCCGGTACCTCGTTCTTGAAGCGGATGCATATGTTCTTCATGCTGCTAGTTTGAGAAGTAAACTCTACAAAATAAAGTTTTCCCTGATTGAATCAGACTAAAAACCTCGTATGGATACACTAAAGGATGCAGCCTATTGCCCATCTTTTAAATGGGATTTTACTACAGGGAGCCACTAGGCGAGAGACAATTCAATTTGTTCCACATTATCAACACCAGCGCCCGAGAATTGTCAATATGCAATGAGATATCAGCAAACATTTGATAAGTCGGCAAATATTGCTTTCGATGAGTTGATGGAACACTCGACATTAAAGCTAGGTGATATAAACGGGGTTGTTTCGATTTGGGTAATAAGATGATGATATGAAACAAAGTCCTCTCATATTACGCAGGTTCGACCGAAGGTGTCGAGATATAACCGATTCGCTCCAATTTGAAGACAAATTGGCAAAAATTATT
>BEXV01000571.1:85508-102151 GCA_003118195.1 Hemicentrotus pulcherrimus | reverse complement strand
GGGTAGTTGTCCTAGAGGGTGGTTGCCCTAGGGGTATTTGGCTGAGGGTAGTTGTCCTAGAGGGTGATTGCCCTAGGGGTATTTGGCTGAGGGTAGTTGTTCTAGAGGGTGGTTGCCCTAGGGGTAGTTGTCTGGGGGTAGTTGTCCTAGAGGGTGGTTGCCCTAGGCGTATTTGGCTGAGGGTAGTTGTCCTAGAAGGTGATTGCCCTAGGGGTAGTTGTCTGGGGGTGGTTGTCCTAGAGGATGGTTGCCCTAGGGGATGTTTTCTGGTGGTAGTTATCCTAGAGGGTGAGTGCCCTAGGGGTAGTTGTCTGGGGGTAGTTGTCAAAGAGGATGGTTGTCCTAGGGGGTAGTTGTCTGAGGGTAGTTGTCCTAGAGGGTGGTTGTCCTGGGGTGTAGTTAGCTGCAGGGTTGTTGTGTCCTAGGTCCCTAGGGATGGTAATCCAGGGGGGGAGGTGGTTGTCCACGGGGTAGGTGTCTGGATACAGTGTTGAAAGTCCTTACTTCTCAGCACTACTGCAGGTATGATGTCCATACTGTTTACAGTTGGAATTCATGCATTGTCAGAGTGGTGTCAATCATGTAGTCGGTTCACATTATGTTCAGCTATCACATGTATAACAGTGTCATTAAGTATAATTACATTTTCATATATCTTTTGTTTAGCACTTGAGAAGAATTCATTATAAATTATTAATAAAGTGGACACTCCAATCCAAATGCAGAAATATCAAGCCTGGGATATCTGTTCAAGAAGTTCTTGATCTGTTCAGGCCAAAAACCTGGAGTTGGACCAGTGCCCATAAGGACTGCTATTCATAAGGACCGATATTCATAACGTGTAACTTCCTACGGTGTATATATTTGAAGGACCGCTATTCATAAACAGAAAAGGGGTCACTATTCATAAACTTGGGCACAAGGACCATTAATCATAAGGACCGCTATTCATAATGTGAGATAAGGGTTGCTATTTATAATTCATATTGAATGAGCTTTCAGTAGCCTCCTTAAACAATTTTATAAGTACATGTAGGCATACATTTGCTTTAATTATAGCGTATTCATTCTCTGTCTCTATCTTTCCAGTTTTTCTCTCTCCTTCTATCTCCCTTCCTCCCTCTAACCCTTATTTTACTCCCTCAACCTTTTCCTCTCCTCTTTTCTCGGCTTTCAATTCCATTATCAGAATAAATAAGTGGGAATGGACTTTGCATTTATAGGCTGATCAGATGTACATTACTTTATAGATATGAGTAGATAAGAACTTTTGTTATACAGCCTTCCATATTTGTTAATAAGCAATCAAGCAATCATCACATGATATGACACAATATTTGCTTTACAATTAGAACCAGGTTGTGCATGCTCTGTAAATTCAATGATTCTCTCTACTGCCATTGCCAATCATTTAAGATGAAAAAATGAGCAAGATAATGGAATACAATTTCATCACGGAAATTTGGCTGCTAGTCTTTTACTTGTCTTTTTGATTCCTTGCTTTGGATCTGATTCTCAAAGTGACCTTTTATTAAAGTGTTATCCTCTTCTCTTCTTACTTTATCAACTTTTTTACAAGTTCATTTATGACCAAATCTGTTATCCATCAGTTATGTTTTTTTTTTTCTTTTTTTTTTCTAGAAGCAATGCAAAGGCGATAGATTTGCAAACATACAGAAATATATGAGCCAAAAACAGCAATATACGCACCAGTGGATGCAAACCGTGTCTGAAAGTCCCTAACAATTGATATGGAATTTTTTGATATAATCTTGACAATTGCCTTTTCTTTCTAGTTTTGCTATGAAAGCCAGGGTACGCGTACACACCCTCAAAGCTTGTTATTTTATGAACTATCATACTTGTGCACTCGCCCATTTATGGAATTAGTCTCACCACATCTAAAAAATTCAGACACTTCTCTCGAGCCTTGTCCTCCATTAATGTGTATTGTCTGTCAGGCACCCTAGATTCTTGTATGTTCTGTACATGTACATGTAGGTTGGCGTTGGCACATTTTGTTTATTTTAATATTGACCATATATTTCTTTCTAAAGACAGTAATGATTGTATTCATTATGAATAATATTTTACTTCAGCAGGGCTACAATGGCAAACTCTAATCGCAACTCTAAAGGGCTCATTCTTTTAAAAGATATTATTCTTTTAAAAGATGATATTACACTACAGAGATTGTTACACATAGCGATCCACATGTTTGAGTTCCAAGTAACCAATCATGAAGACAGCCCATACATTCCTGCATTTCATTAACCCGGTCTGAAACATGAGACTAGAGAAATGATGTCAGAGGGGATGCCCCACAATTATGTGCGTGTGCAACACAGACTGGGCGGACCTGCCCTTTAAATGCTGTTGTGCTCTGTGTGCGCTCCGTCACATGCAGAGTCCCTCAAGTAGCAAAGTTCATTGCAGCATGGTGGCATGGTTGTATCATTCCCATTTTTCTCATCTGTGGTATAACTATAAGTCACACGCTGGTCTTGTTTGTATCCACACATGATTTAGAGCTTTGGATTTGGAATATTCACCTTATCGTAAGTTTGATTATGATGTAGTTATTTAGAGTGTACATAGAGTATAATGTAGGGATAGAGAATGAAACCGACAAGAAGTCAACTTGTAGTCAATATGGCCAGCTACAGGTAGTTACACGTATGACTATTATATTAATGACCTCATATTGTGTGTGCATGACTGTAGTGTGTGGTGAATTGCTTTATTCAACTGATTTTGCAAAGAAGGTAGGATGTACTGTAGTACATGAATCTATGGGGGACTGTGCTTACAAAAGCTGTATTGGGAGTGTTGTGAACATGTGTGATTGGGAAATTCATGTTGTTGCCTTTGACTCTGTATAGGAAAAAATGATCACCGGGCCTTAAATCCTGCTGTGTTGTGGGCAGCCAACCCAGCCTGATATGAATGGTCTAATCTATCTCTGGATGAAAGTTGGGTGCATATGATGTCCTGGAGTCGAAACAGTTTAGTGATTGGCTAGCTTTGCGAATAGCCGATCTAAAAAATTCTCAAACTAAATGAAACATGTGTATGGGTACATGTATTAGTACTCAAAAACCCTGAAAACTACCATTGTTTAGACTGAAAAGCTGTATGTTCAACGCAAACCACGATTTTGTATAATATCGCGTCTCTGAGACCTTTTAAATAGAGACCGTTACTCGAGCTTTCAAATACTTCCCAAAGGTTTTATGACTTGAGACTCTCAGAGCCATATTCTAAAATTATACCTTGCATGTTTATACCATTTTCAAGTAACAGAATTAGATATTTTAAAATTCCTAACAATGTTAGCCAATCACTTTAAATAGACTCTTGGATGGTTTTTATAAAAGGGTAAGCCAAATTCAACACTGAGATATTTCAGAACCAAAATTTCATGTTGGAAAGTTCAGGTAATTCATTGCTATCCTAGTGATACTGAAGGCAGTAATTCAATTTTTACTGAAATCAAACCGTTTAAATTTAAAAAAAATCAATGTTACATCTTCCTAAATGGAAGTTTTTCCTGCCAGAATTGCAAACTTATAAACTTATACACTTTTGAACTCCTTAAACATCATTGAGTAAAATCGGATAACTATTAAGGAAGTTATGAATTCTTGAAAAAGTATGGAACGATGGAAATCACTACACAACTTGCCAATTTGGTTATCAGTTTGTGACATCATTGCCTCACTATTTATCAATTTCTATATTTTTATCCATTAATTTATCTTTTTATCCCCAAGACTTTGCCCAAGTTAGATGATTTGTATCATATAATTGCGTGCATGACATTTCACAAAATCTTTTATGAATTTTGAAGAATTGATACTTGTTTCTAAATATTGTATATTCATCATTATTGATTCTTACATAAAATAGTTTATCAAAATTCACTTTTTTTATGATTTAAGAGATAAAAATGACTCTATATTAGTGCAGGTATCACTATCAAACTTGGATGCTAGTGTGAGGAAATAATATTCTTATGGGGAAAATAGAAATTTAGAGATGATATGTGAGAGATAATTATGTGAGAGATGATAATATTCTTATGGGGAAAATAGAAATTTATATTGTCAATATAAAGAAAACAATTAGTGGATAGTGAGGCAATGATGTCACAGACTCATGGGTGAGTTGCAAATTTGTCTTGTGATTTTTCAATGTTTTTGATGTCATTAAAAAGTCATAACTTTTAGTTATCCGATTTTGCTCAAACTTTTTTAATTGGTTTGTCTGATTTTTCTGCTTCTATTAAAAGTAAGTTATTTCTGAAGTGGACTTATTTTGCCTTTCATTGTAGCTAAAGTAGATATAAATGAAGGAAGTATTGCCAAGATGAGATCCTGTGTTGCACTGCTTCTTACATGCTCAGCTAGTAAACTCAATTTTAACAAATCAGAACGTAAATGACATCCTAAATCACAAAATCAGTCACAAACATAAAAATGGAATGCATAATGAAGGAATCCAGTGAGAATAAAGAACCAACAGACCATATAGAAAGGTGATCATGGGGTGTTCTCGAGAATTCGAGATGAATGTAAATTCAACAGTAGATCCCATTATGAAGTGCCAATGGGATGGAAGTGAATGGAAGAAACCAGGCGTGGTAATGGCAAAGAGAATTATGCATGAAGGTGGATAGAGGAGTGGAGGTCATTCATGAGCTGAAATGTAAATGCTATGCAGAAGATACATGTACATGTATGTAAATCATTGAGTGTATGCACAGTGCGTCCCAGAATTATCTATGTACAGTAAGTATCATAACTTAATCACGATTATTATGAATAAATGACACTTATTTGGAAAGCTTAGATCCTCCTCTTTCATTTGATGCAACTAGTATGATTCATATCTCAGTGATTAAAAGCAATTTCAAGGGAGGAAACCAAAAAGTCATTTGGCAGGCGGTATCTGAATTTTAAAAAGAAAAACACATGTCTAGGAAGATCAATTTCTGCCCTTTCAAATGACACCTCAATCAGGAAAAATGATACAGGAATAACAAAGTTCTGTTTGTTTAAAGTTAGGCTTGCATTTCCATAATTTGATCAAACGAGTTCGTTTTCACTGGCTATACCTGCCTGATTGAGGTGTCATATGAAAGAGCAGAAATTGAACTTTCTAGAAATATGATTTTCTCCTTGAGAAAAAGCCTGAAGTCTGTCTGGGCGCTCTGACTGCCCAATGTATCATGCAGTTTGTAAACGTAAAAGTACACCTTTATTGAGCTCTAGCTGACAATCACACCATGAAACTTTTTGGTGGTTCTGTGGTGCCTGCATGGTCCCAACTGTATTGAACAATAGGAAGTATAAATAGGCTATTCTGGGAAAATTGTGTGTGCATATTTGTATATGTGACCTCGGTGGAAATCATTGTTAGGAATGAGTTTAGATGAAAGAATATCAGGTGTATTTAAGTACCTTTAAATAAGCCACCCATTAATATAAGGACCGCTATTTATAAAAGACCGCTATTTATTTAATCATTTTGATAGTCACACGTTATGGATACCGGTAGTGGTCCTTATGAGAAGCGAGGAAAATTTGCTATGGTTTGCTCGCTATTTATAAGGACCGCTATTCATAAAGGATCGCTATTCATTTTGTCACACGTTATTGACAGCGGTCTTCATGAAAAATGGTCCTCATGAATAGTGGTCCTCATGAATAATGGTCCTTATGAATAGCGGTCCCTATGAATAGTGGTCCTCGGTAATAATGGTCCTTATGAATAACGGTCCTTATGAATAGCGGTCCTTATAGATAGCGAGCTTGTGGAGTGAACCTGGGAAGATGGCAGTCCATTGATTGCCCGTAGAAAGTTAACTTCAGAGTATTGCACAGTCCCAATAAAGAGTTTTTACACAAATGATAAATTCAGAGGGCTGAAAACGAGCTTCCTCTCGCAAGTGAAAAGAAAATTTATATCACTTGGTCAATGAAGAGAGAGAACTATCTGAAAATACCCATTGCCATGCTTTGAATGTCCAAGTGGAGCACTGTGTTGAATTTTTTAGTTAAAAAAAATATACGTTGTGAAATTGAAATATATTATACAGTTTTTCTCGCCCAAGAAATTCTAAGGGCAATTTGACAATGAAGCAAAGTTTTAAGCCCCAAATATTCTCTCGAAAGTCTTTAAAATGATATCCTCCACATTGGGTAATATAAAATAAAAATACATGTACATGTACACCCTGTAGGTCTAATTGTCTAGTTTTATGTAAATAATTGCCACCCTAAGCCACCCTAACAGATCTACCATTAAAAGAAATCGGATCATACACCTTTCCCTCCACCTCTCCCTCCCACTTTCTCCCTCCCTCTTTCTCCCTCTCCCCCCCTCTCTCTTTCTTTACCCCTTATCTATTTTTCTTCCCCCTCTTATATTTCTATCCTGCAATGCAAGTTAAATCATTAGGTGTTCATCATATTTATATTTGATAATTCTTTTTCAACAGACAAAACTGATAAATTCTAGTCATATAGAGTTGGTAATTGATTCTTGAATGTTTGAAAACATATACTTGTAGATGTTGTAACTAAACTACAGAACAAAATTCTTTGAAGCAGCAGTGCTACATGTACATGAATTTCCCTTCAACTGCCGATACGTTTCATATATCATAAGGAATAGAGTTTACTTTCAGTTTCGATTTCCATTTGTAAGCATGCAAATCCAGACATTCCAGGAGACTTTATGTTTGACACGTTTGAAGGGAAAAAATGAATTAAGTGCACTAGTGCAGATTCTATGGAAACTACAATGTACGACTGGTACGGTAATGGACTTTGTAGTTGCTGTGAGCAGCTAAGTCTCAAATGTTGTCAGTTGTATGGAACTTGGGGAAGGCAATTTTGGCTAATCAGAGAGGCCTATAAGCCTTTAAAGAGTACGAAAGTGACCGTCATTGCCATTTTTATAGTGTATTAGGGATGGTTAATAAAGCCTTTTCAAGGCTATCGCTATGCTTCATGTTCATTATTGTTGCAGAGTAAGAGCGTAGTTTACTTTTTGGCTATTTCTTTTACTTGAAACAGGTTTCAGTTTAATTGTTACCGCCAAGCAGCCTAATTTCACAGTTGGATTTAGGCTGTCTAGTGCTACATCTAAATAAATCCAGATAATTATTATTAAGCCTCGGGGAAGAAGGGGCATTCACCAAACAATAGAAGTAGATGTATGCAGAACTTGCAGTGATTTTTTCCATTATAGGTATAGGACATTTGCAGTTTGGGGCTCTAGTATGAATTTAGTATTGAACTCTGTACTTAATAGGTGAATGATTGTGGAGATCATATTGTGTAGATATGACTCGAGGGTAAAGGGCAGAGATAATGTTTAATTATTTACATAGCGTAGTATTTATTTTATTATGCATTCTTTTTTACCTTCAGTGTAACTGTCTAGCACAAGGCAAACAATACGTTCAATGGTATTAAGACTAGGTTAAAGATTGCTAAAGATGTATTAAGTCACTTTGGTCAATTTTAGTTTTGTGTATTTCCTGAAGGAATTTACTTTCTTGATTTCTTAGATGTCATTTCAAAAGCACCAACTGTACATGTGAAAAAAGGACATTGACAGTTTTTTGTGTGTACCCGTATTACTAGTTTATACTGGGGGGTGTTTCACAAAGATCCTATTAAAAGTCGAACTTAACTCTAAGTTGGACTTAAAAATTATGGAAAGCCATTAGCATCTTTGAAAATATTTTGTAAAAGTTATTTTGAAAAGCATTAATTGTTTATTCAAATCATTCAAATTTTCTATCATCAAGGAGATTTCATGTTCTAGATGTGGAATTTATAAAAAGTCTAAAATACTTGAATATTTGCTTTTGAATATATATCATTTTAAGACTCGAATGGCTGTCCATAATTTTTAAGACCAACTTAGAGTTAAGTTCGACTTATGATCTTTGTGAAACACCCCCTGGTCTTATTTTGCTCTACCATGATTTTGAAATAGAGTATTCTGTTGCATTGATATTTACATGTAGATATAATGATCTCATAATGGATAGAATGTACCAAATTGTAGTGTTTCCAGTTTTAGAACCCCTTGTCCTTGAACAATACCTTGTGAGTCAAATGATTGCAGGAAAATTCAACAACTGTTAAAAACACTTCTCAAGAGTAACAATCATTTCTCAGGAGTGGGCACTTTTCATTTTCTTTCATTGGGTCACAAACTTCCAATTCCCATGAGTTATACGTTTTTTGATAGCTGAGGAATCTTCTTTTAGGATCAAACCTAAACTTGAATAAATCTTATCTGGTGAGTTATTGTTTGGTTTGTGGTGCTGGATCACAAATGCTATTGTTATATTCCAAAGGAAATTAAATTTCTACAGTAACTCTTCTTGTTTTTTCTTCTCTAGGCATGAGTTAATGAGAAAGCTATGACGGGAACAGGAGTTACCCTGAGTGAACGTTTTAAAGGACTGAACCCCTGGAAACTGTCCTCTCTTGAAGAAGAATTTGAACAGCGACCCACCTCAAGCGTGTCATTGAGTAATATCTTGAAGTTAAGCTCTCTTGCAATAACTGTCAACGGAAAGAGTAAGAGCAGACGTCCAAAGGTGCCCAGCTCCAGGAAATATGCCTCTACGTCCCTCCATAAGTTGTTCAGCCAGAAATCAACTGGAAAGGAGGCTAAGACTGAGAAACTGAAGAGCAGCAACTGGGATGTTACGGTTGATCAAAAGAAGAGAATTGATCCATCATGTGCGGAGAAATCAAAATGTGAGAAATCTGGAGAGGTATCTTTGCAAGGAGCCATACAAGGAAAACCCAGCAACAGTAAAGCACTTGTAGATGTATCTAAACAAACCAACATCAATCAATTGAAGGGTTCCATGAATCTTCCGCAGAATGGAGTTACATCAAGTACTGAAAGACCAAGAGATCCACGTCTTTTGTATGGCAAAGGACAGTACAGTATCCTTGCCAAGACACCTGGAGCAGTTCCTCAGTCTAGTAAACCAGCGATTCCTGAAAAATCAGAAAATCAGGACACATCTGAAAATTCAAGTAAATCTCAAAACCCAGTCAAATCTAAGAATCCAGTCAAAAAGAAGATGAGTTTTGGAGAATCTCTTTCTTCAGACGGTGGTGCAGGTTTGGAGGCTGTTGGTAAAAAGTTAGATGGAGGCAAGACAATCCAGGTTGTAAAAAGAAATGCAGTCACCAAGAAAATCACTGGGATGGTGCAGATGAACATGAAAAGGAAACCCTTGCAGAATACTGATCCAAACAAGCCTCCGGTAAAGAAATATAGTTCAAGCCATAATGCACTCCAGAGGATAGCTGAAGCCAAGAAGGCAGAAGATTTAACCTCAGCAGCTGTTTCAGGTGCAGAGGTCACTACCCTGAAAGCCTTGAAGGGTATCCTCAATGAGGATAATCTGTCTGTTGACTCCGTTGAGACTAGTGAGAAAGGGACGGAGAGTGCAGTGACGTCTGTAACTGAAATATCTGTCCGTACAGGTAATGCACTGAAAGAGGATAAGTCAGAGCAATCTGTGGTAAAGCAGAGTACAAATACCAAGAAGCCAGTGAAGGGCAAGGTCAAAGGATCCACAAAGGTTGCCAAGCCAAAGCAGGATGCGACAAACAAAACTGTATCTATGACTCCCAACACTCCAAACATTGTTCTGAAATTTTCAATCACCCCTTCAATGGATAATGGGAAATTCAATCTGACAGTTGTTTCATCATCTGAAGACGATCAAGAAAAGTCTGACTCTAAAGAGCAGAATGTGCAAATGGGCATTCCATTATCAATAGAAAACGATCCCAAAGCAGCTGCCCCATCTGCAGATGACCGTAAGGAGTTGGATAAGCCTAAACAAGTGCCTGTTACAGATGAAGAGCTCAAAAAGGGGTCCCCTATCCAAGTTCATATTTCAAATGGTCATAAAACTCCAAGCAGTGCCAGCATGAGCACCCTCAATGACGTTTCAACCAGTTTAACAGAAAGTGCTCATATAAGTGTAGGCCTAGATGCAGCAAAGTCAGATCAAGGATCTATGGTTCCTTCTGGATGTGTGTACACAACAGCAAGAAAGATGGCTCAGGTATCTACTCATCAATCTGTTGTGCAGATAAACAACTCGCCTCCAGTTCCAATAAGCTATGTGTATGGGTCTGTTGCGAGCTCAAGCAAAACAAAACAAGATAAAGCCCAACCAGTCCAAACACCATACAAAAGTGGCTGTGGCATTGATGGTACCAAGATTCAACAGTATATTCCCGTGTCTGACCAGTACGAGATGCCCCCAAATGGACATCGAGGAAAAGGAATTTTGCAACACCATCAGCCAAGTGTTGTTACCCAACCAAGTTTAGTGTCTGCTGCATCAAGTAACATTTTGATAACCAAAGGTAATGTTGGTATGAATGAGTCATTCACAGTCAAGGTGCATGAAGAATCTCTCATTTTGGGTCACAGTGAGCAAAAGAAAGCCCCAAGTAATCATCCCATAAGTGAGAATATGCCAATAACTGTACAGATCCAGCAAAATGCCAACAAAGTAATCCAGAATAAGGAGGGTCAATGTAAACCTGTACATCGAACATTGACTGCAATTGCTAGAGCTTCTGAAAAGGAAATGGCGACATGTTCAGGAGCAGACAACTTTGATTTAGTGGACATGGAAATTTCAACCCCTGCTCGTCATGTACTCAACAGCATCGAAGTTATCTCTAATGAGGCAGATGTGGTACCAGCTATTTGTGTTGGAAATAGCGCAGACGTCCCCACTCTGAAATCAGATCAAGAAAAGAATATCAAAAGTGACATAGAGGAAACTAAGACAGCTGGCATAAAGGAGAGTGAGGTCATTTGCCTGTCAGAATGGACTGATGAAGAAGTTAAGAGCAGGGTTGATGGTCAACAAGCACAGGTTGCTAGTTGGACAACATACCTGCATGAAGACACTAATAGTCCTATGAGGTCGGCCTTCGGTTCAAAGCAGTCATTTACAGAGGCTCTATCATCACTGCAGAGCACTATGCAGACAATGAGAGAAAGTGGAGATGCAGAGATTAGCAAGGATGAAGCACCTGCTCACAATAAGGTAATAGAAATTCCAAAGGATCCTTCCCCCTCAGCTGAAGTGCAGCATACAACTCAAAAAGATGTAACCAGCAATAAGAGCCAGTTGGTGTGTGTGCAGAAAGAAGCAGTACTTTCTCCTAGTGCCAGCCCAGTGTCACAGAATATCTCTGAATTGTCTGGTAATGCATTTCAGCTGAACAGTACTTTGTCATTACCTTGCTCAGATGTTCCTACAGATTTACTGTGTACCAACCACACAAGTGAGAAGGCCTCTGTCCAGAACACCCTCAGAATAGAATTAACCAACCCTCCAAAAGTTGATGGTGGGACAGGAAATAGCATGTGCAATGGGACAAGTCAGTTCCAAGTAGAGACTGTCCCTGATGGAAGAAAAAGTGTTTCTGTCCCTACAGTCATTGGGTCAGCAGTTTCTGTAAATGAAGATGGCCTTGAATCTCAAGAAAAGATAGGTGTTGTGTCAAAGGATAATAGTGCAGTTGATACTTGTGTGACCTCCAGTATGATTGTGAAGGACAGAGGCATCTTTGAGGACACTTTGAAACGATCCAAATCACCAGGTACACCTGTTGAAGATGAGTACCTCAACCAAGATCCTTTTGTTCTTAAAGAAAGAATGCATTATGAAACACAAAGCAGAACTGACGACTTTGCTTCATCAGATATTGGTGGTCGTAGCTCAATGAGATATGAGGAAGAAAACAATAATGCCTATCATGAAAAGGAAAATGAACTACATAATCATGTGAAAGATGAAAGGCACAGGCATCAATTGGATTACAACAGACGCGGCAACAGGTACCCTGATAGCCCAAAGAATCGACAAAGACCTGTTTACATGCGTGAACTCAGTAATGTTAGTGATATCAGTATAGGAAATGATGAGTTTGGGACTTTTGAGGATGGGTACAGCCAAGAAGCATTGGAACCATTGCTTGTAAGAGGAAGAGACTCCAGAATGGATCACATTGAGTTCTCAAAAGATGATGCAAGGATATCAAGAAGGGAGATGTATGAAGATGATCAGGATTACTCAGACAGGACTATGTCTAGCCATTCATGTAAAGAAACACATTCTCATTACACACACCCTCCTCCTCCTCCTAGAATTGAAAGATTGGATAACGAGGAAAGTGGTTACTCCTATTCTCAACCGGCAGAGAGAGTTCACAGGTATGAAGCACCAGACAGACCTATCCAAAGGTATAGAGAGGAGCAGAGTCCTGATTCACGGATTTATGCAAAAAGTGATGTTGGACTTTCAAGGAGAGATAGTGGAGGACAGTTTCAAGAAACTCCAGTTGACCCGATGATAAGGGAACAAATGACAGCCGTTCAGGCACTGCAGATTCAAATAAATGCTGCTGTTAATCCAGCACATAGAGCAGCTCTTGTGATGGCTTTACAAGCTCTCACTGGAGGCCCAGTGCAATCATCCCCTGGAGAAGTGAGACCTGATGTCGAAAAATCTACAGTTCCTGATAGGCAGGTAGAATATAGAGATGTGTCAGATGAAGTATCATCAAAGCACTTTCTTGATGACTCTGTTCACGAAGATCTTGGGAACAGGAAGGTTGAATTTACTGTTGTTTTGAGAGATGATGATGAGCAGTTCTTGAGGAAAGACAGTACCAATAAGTCAAGGGCAGGAGATCACAGCAAAGTACAAAGGCACTCCTATGAATCTCAGGAAAGGTATCCAGACTCATCCGTACAGCATGAACATGATTCCCACTACTATCGAGTTGTTGAGCTCAGTGATGATCCACATTCTGACTATCCAAGACAGGGTGGTATTAGGAAAGAAAGAATGGTATCTCATGAAATATCAAGAACTGTTGGGCTTCAAAGAGGTACTTCTCTTGAAAATTCAGCTGACAGTGATGGTGAGAGACGCTCATCCAGCAGATCAAGGCATGGACCGTCCCTGTCCCCTGAAAGAAGAGATAAAAAACAGAAGAAATCCATTAGCAAGAAATCAAAGAAAAGAGCCAAGGACTTTCATGGCCGTCCTCTTATCAAGGATAAGACCAACAAAACTGATCCTCATTTCATTCCTCTTGAGGATAAGGACATTGTACACAGAAGGATTGATCCAAGGAGAAGCTTGACACCAGATCCCGCATGTGGTCCTAAAGAACTTAGACCATTAACGTGGCCTCATGCACAAGTGGAAGAAAGCAAGAAAATATCCCGGAGTAAAGGCAGAAAAAACATGCAAAAAGACAAAATGCCTCATCCTAAACCAAGTGATATTTTACCTTGTTCAAAGAATCTGAATTGTAAGCAAGAAGAAACGGTAAGAGGGATATTGAACAATACATCATGTGCCTAGGCACTTGGTATAGAAAATTCCAACGAATGCCTTGCAAAGAGAGTTGTGCATCCGGAAGTAGTTGGAAACAATGAAGGAAAGGAATCATCTGATGGCAAGGAAAAGGGGCAAATCAAGGAGGCTCTCAGTGAGATAAAAGACAAACCAGATCATGTCATTGAACAAACAATTACAGAATTTGTGAGTGAAGCAAGGGTTGCTTCCAGCCAGGTTAATAGTGTAAGTAAAGAGCAACATGATAACGCTGCTAGAGAAGCACATGTTTCTTGTGTAACCCACAAAGACCAACTTGAGCAAACAAACTGCGATTCAGTAGAGAATGCCTCGTTAAATCACATCAGAAATGGAAAAGGAAGTGAAGACGAAAGGAGGCTGGATACATCAAATGAATCTACCACACCTACAAGCAGTCACTCAGGTGGGAAGAAGAAAAGAAAAAGGACCGAGTCTAAGAGATATGACTATAACGATGATGAAGTAGGTGAATCTGATTATAAACGGACTCCTCAAAAGAGAAAGCTAAGTGAAAGGAGTCCTAAAAGGCACAGAAAATACAAACACACTGGAAATGATGGAGAGAAAACTAGACACAAATGGAAGTATGTATCAGGCTCAGAAAGTGATATTGATAGTGACAGAGAGCATGTTCGTGAGCCAGGGAGTAAATTCAAACATCACAGTCACTTCTCCCGATTTAGCAAAGGGTATGACTGGAAATCAGCTAAGTGTGGGCCATTCAGACCCAACTCTGGAACGAGGTCTCGCACCCCATCCCAGAGAATCGATTACAGGAAATATATATATCCTGGAAACTTGGGAAAGCCTTATGGAAACAAAAGAACTGTTAGTAGTTGCAGAGGAAGAGGGAGGGGATTCTCACGCGGACGTGCACATCTCCGTAGTGTTTGGAGGGAAAAGGAAACCTACTCCATTGACTTTACGAAAGAATTTAAGAACTCGCCTTCCAAATCAATGGCATCCCTTGGGTACCCAGCTATTGATTCCTGGGAAGATATCCATGCTGCCCTGTCAGAAATAAAAGCGAAAATGCATGCTGTGGAGAACAGCTCAAGAGAGGTTAGAAAAGCATCATCTCAATTACAGGTTGCTCCTCTTTTAAAGGTTCATAGGTCAGCTTTGACCGCTCTACAGTGCATTATGTCAGAAGTGTTTGGTAGGATCTCGACTGATAGACGTGAGATGTACCTACATCGAAGGAAGTATGAGATCTTGATGGCAGACATCCGGATTCATGCTGAAGTCCTTGGAAAGTTGATACCACCCAGCCAAGAGGAGGCAATGTTGTCTGAGTTTGTCCCCAATACAACTGGTATTCCTAGAGTTCAGCCAGCGATTGAATTGAAAGTAATGAACTGGTTGAGTCTAATGGCCAACTCAGAAATGCTGCTGGCCGTCAAAGACATTATCAAGAAAAAAAGAAACAATCTTGAATATAGAGTTGATGCAATGAAAGCGTTGGATAAGAAACAGCCAAGAAGGGTAGAAGATCGTTTGAACAGACATTTCCCTAGAAGTAGACAGTGGTCAGGAAGTGACATTTCACCAGACACCACTAGACCTGAATGTGGGAATCACAGAGATGCAGAGCAAATGAAGATAGAAGTTTCACCGGAAGTTCGTTCGTGTCCAGAGTTTTGTCCCAGCACACCAGAAACTCCAGTTGAGCATATGCCTAGAGGATCTTCAGAGATTCGTTTGCCTACACACCATCGCATTGGGTATCGTGAAGAAAATCTTGAACCAGGTCCATCTACTGACTTCAAATATCCACCTGAGCCAGTCAGGAAACCTATCAGTACCAGTGAAGAAAACCTAGTACTTATGGATATTTGTATGCCCCATGATGCTGATGAAAATGTGTCTTTCAGCCTTGTAGATATTAATTCAACTGGGGACCAAAGACCAGCAGAAAGTGACCAGTGCACCAAACCTGTCCCAAGTAATGATCTTACAACTGAATTCTCTGCAGCAGACAGTAGCTCTAATGATGTAAACGACACAGATATATCACAGAAAGTGTCTCCAGAATGTTCAGTGGTTCCTCAAATGCCAACTCCAAGTGGGTTTGTAAATTCCTTTAAACCTGCTACCCCATCAAGGTATCATTCAGAGCCAAAGTTCTACATCTCCAGGGTGCAGAGACTTGCCTCCAAGACACTGATGTCCCCAGAATCAGGCTCTGATCTTCAGATGCTGCTGAAGAGCGAGGCAGAGAGGAAGTTGAAACGAAGTAAGAGCCAACAGTCACCATCCTCTTCAGATGAGCCATCGAGTCAAGTTGATGTGACTGTTGGAAAGTCTGAACTGAAGTCTCCTAGGTATTCCAAGAAGCGGCATTTCCTGGCAAAGTTTCAATCTGATTCAGAGAGACCCGATGACAGTCCGAAAGTTGACTCCTCAATGCCTTGTAAATCCCTTGAACCTGTGTCTACAAAAATCAGGGGGAACAACCTCAATGCGATGTACAATGAATATGATGAGAGCTGTCTTGTGGAGGAGATTGCCAAGATAGACAGCTGTGTCCTAGAACCTTCACCACCTACATCTAACTCTAAAAATGTACCAAGCCATGTAGGACCATCCTGAGATTCGAGAGAAACTGCCGAATCTGTGAGGTAAGCTTCTATTGGGTTAAATCTTTTTCATTTCATTTCATTTATTTTTCCACATTCCAGTTAACAAGACATTCAAATATAAAATAATGTACATGTACATTATAAAATACAAAGGAATAGTAAAGGAATACATACACATTCCAAGAAAAAAACAAGAAAAAAATATGATAAAGGGGGAAATAAGTTGATCGAGTATGCGAAGGGGGAAAAACAAAAGCAAAGTTCCTTGTCAGGGTTTATCCTGAAATACTGTAAAAAATGAATTAAAAAGAGGGAAAGCAGTCATTGGAATTACCAATACTGAGTTACGACGAGAATGACAATAATTTAAAAAAAAAAATTGTTTTAAAGCTTTGGAGCTTTACAGAGTTTTTGATTTCATCAGTTAAACCATTCCAGAGGACAAAGCCTTTGCTCCTCACATTTTTTTGTCTTTGGGTAGTTTTAAAGAAAGTGGAATGTAAGTTATGTGAGCTTGTGGGTTTATATTAATGGATTGAATCATTTGATATGTACCAGTCAATAGGAGCATACGCAAGGGGGGGGGG
>BEXV01000571.1:68450-85250 GCA_003118195.1 Hemicentrotus pulcherrimus | reverse complement strand
GTTGAGAAAGGCAATGGCTTTTAACAAAAGAAATACATATACTGCAGGATAAGTGTTCTTTTGTGTGGCATCCTATAGTTTGTTTTTGTTTTCATAGATTTTTACATAATTCACATAATTTCTTAACATTTTACCCAAAATTACAAATAATCTTCACATAGGCCCAAATAAATTTGCAAGTGAACTTTCACATTTCCCTACAAGATTAAACACCTTTAAACAAATCGCACATACAATTTTTACAATTTCCTTGTCAAGCTTGCATATAAATTTCCAATTATTTCTTGTCTTTTCCTCAATAATTTTTCAAAATTTCCTTCAAAGAGACAAAAGGGAATATAATAAAAAGAAAGAAAAGGATATATGATAAAAGAAGAAAAAGAAAGAGGACACCTATAGTTGGTATATCTAGTTAATAAAAAGGGTATCATAATCATTTATGTTGAAAATTAACCTCGGAACAGCTGGCATTCTCCTGCTTACTTTCATAACACAGAGGCAGAAGACCAACGGTAGAAGTATCGTCTGTATCAAGAAGGAGATCCTCACAACAACTGGCCACTCTGACTGCTGCTCAAGTTCACTGACTGGAGAACATAGGTAAATGAAATCTTCAGTGTCTGGAAGTTAGCAATGAACCCATGCATGGACGCTGATGATAATGCAAGTCAATTATAAGTGACCTGATGCGACCTTCACCAAGTGACCTTCACAAGTGACCTTCACTAGTGACCTTCTGCAAGTGATGTCCAAGTCTGCGATTCAAATGTGGCGACTGACTTCCTTGAATTCAGAAAGCTGCAGCATAGACAATCTTTTTTCTGAAGTCAATCCAAAGAGCTGCCACACTGTGGTAAATATTCTCTGTTCTTTCAGTATAAGTTCTATTAATTTTTTTGTGTTTAATTACCATATTTGTGTACAAAAACCTCATTTTCCTAGGGATATGTGATCTCTAAACAGTGAAATGGTTACTTCATGTTATTTGTTAAGTTGCATGTTTATTATGCCAAAGTAATTAGATTTTGTGTACTAAAAATACTTATACTAAAGATACACTCATGGTTTAATGTGTGGCTTTGGATAATTTCCTCATTCTATCTTGTCAAAATAGTTTTTCAAGTGCCACTTGAGCTCCTGTGGTGAATATACTTTCCACTTCAATATGCTGCATTAAAAAAAAAAAAGGGCTGCCAATTTTAATGGGAATAGTTACATTTGTATGAATTACAAATATAATTTGGTTCCTTTGGAACTGAATTTTTCTGAGATGATTTATGTGATGGTACCTAGATACTGTTCAAAATTGCATTTANGGGGGATGTTTCACAAAGATCCTAATTTTAACTTCTCTCTAAGTTGGACTTGATAGTTATGGAAAGCAGTTAGCATCTGTGAAAATATTTAGTAAAAGTTATTTTAGAAGGCCTAAAATGTTGATTCAAATCACTTATATTTTCTATTATTAAGGAGATTTCATATATTTGATGAGGAATTTATACAGTGTCTAAAATACCGGTACTTTGAATTTTTGCTTCAAAATATTTATTTTATTTTAAGGCTACAAATTTCTCTCCATAATGTTTAAGTTTGACTTTGGATCTTTGTGAAACACCCCCAGGTCTGTAAGGAGAAATTTGAAGGAAATATCAGCCAGGAAATGAAAATGACCGTGTGTAGTTATTTTGCTTTCCTATTTTGTTGGATGGACAAGGAAACTGTGAAATCTGATGATGCATCTGGTATTTCCTTGTATGTTATAAAGGTTATCAAAAAATTCTTATCTTTAGCAACATCTCCCCTCCTATCTCCCTCCCTCCCTCTCTCTCTCTCTCTGTCTGTCTCTGTCTCTCTCTTTCTCTCTCTCTCTCTCTCACTCTTTCTCTCTTTTTTTTCTCTAGTTTTCTTCCCTTATTTCTTTTTTTCTCTACTATCCTATAAAACAGGGTTTTTTCCTAATATTCATCTAAAATGTAAGTATCGGTACTGCATGTAGTACAAATAATACTACTGGTAATCACAAACTAATAAGACAAAATCTACCAGTACATTTTGCAGGAAGCCATCCATACATAATCACATGTGAAACTGAAAGTTTGATCATTGATGCAATTTCAAACTATTTTTTTCCCCAAAGTTGCCTTTTTGAAGGAGAGAAGTGAGTGTTTTTTCCATGCTGTTTCTTTCTGTAGTGCATGCTACAAGAATACTGGTAATCTGGTAATTTCAGGGTAGGTTTTAATTGTGTTCTAGAAGTAGAAATATGACACCAGTACAGAGAATACTCATTTGCATTTATACTAGGTGTTTCAGTTCTCATATATGTTAAGTAGTATAAGTACCATCATGAACAAAGGTTCTGAGAGATATTATGGTGTGACAGAAACAACAATCAAGGATATAATATACACAGTACCGTATATATTCCATCTACATGTATACCCAGATTATGCTACCCTTGCTCCAAGATGGCTGCCAATACCTTAGAATAGCCATAACTCACGATACACATGTACATCTTACAGATGTGATTTGGGGGTCTATCACTTCTGGCCATTTTTAGGATCTAGGATTTCCATTTTGAAAATAACCCCTGTGCGGTTCTTATTTTCTTAGTTTTTTGGTATGTTTTTTTCTAATATCAAACAGTACTAGAAAACCGTTTGTTGCAATTTTTGGGTGGTTGGGTGATTTTTCCTACAAACTGACTCAACTACTTTTCATCTCTGGCCTTTTATGACAACAATGCAGTTCGATCTGGGATGGTCGTACTGGATTGAGCTCAAATTTTCTCAATAGATTCACATGAATGAATAACAATTGCTCTGTACACAGATCTGTATACAGAATATGAATTAGCCTTGACCCCTTCAACTAGTCTTGTTAAGTAAACAACCCTTATTCGACTCTCAAATCTTGACACATATACATGTACATGTACGTGACTATTTTGCCACTCTATTAAATAGCTTGTCTTTCATTTTGAATTGTGAACTTAACAAAGATTTTGTCTATCATGATAAACAGTGAGAAAATAACTTCGATCTGAAAATTATCCTATGAAAATGCATAAGACTGAAGTTACACTGTTGTATGGACCTGTGTTCGATTGCTGATTTTGTTCATTTTCTTCAAACTTTCTGGCACAGCTTTNGGGAGGGTTGATGTTTACTGTTTTGGAATATTGATATTTCAAAGGTTGATCCAAACTTTTTTTATTTTCTGCTTAAATAGGCATATTTAATCACAATAGTGATTTTGTAGGTAAGGTTTCCAGTATTTGTGTCAATGTGATCTCATAGTGTTTAATAAATGCATGATGCATAGCCAACTGCACAAACAACACAATCCTGAATCTGTTTTGAATTTCAAAAAAAAAGATATATAAATTGGGCAGTTCAAATTTCATATACTAAGGCACTGCCTTTAGGAAAAGCATTTGAGCGGTTATGCAGCTATAGAATGTAAACAAATAATTTACATTTGCAAGCTAGCTGCTAGTTATAAAACACCTACTTGGCGTTTATGATTGATGGACAGAAAGCAATACCATTAGTTGCCAAACGATCGTGTCATGAAACAAGTTGTTATTGTGATGTGGCTGAATCATCGCATAAAAAAGCATGTTCAATAATTCAATAATTCATTAGCATTAGCACTCGACACAGTCACTAAACCATGAAGTACATCATGCATTCCATCCACATTTTAGATATCATTTTTATTTCAATTTTAATTTCAATTTTATAAAATGGAGGGAAAAGGTTTGATTCTGTTCCTGTAATTGCCAATTGAATATTCATAGTCTTCCTAGTGTCTGTAGGTGTTTGCCAGACTAAATTTTCATTTGCAAGGTGCTAGCTATAAAACACCTATTTGGCGTTTATAATTGATGGACAGAAAGCAATACGATTAGTTGTCAAACGATCGTGTCATGAAACAAGCTGTTATTGTGATGTGGCTGAAGCATCGCATAAAGCACAACAGCACGTTCAATAATTCATTAGCATCAAGCTAATAGCACTCGACACAACCACTCAACCGTGAAGTATTTCATGCATTCTAGCCACATTTGAAATGTCATTGTTTATTTCAATTTTATAAAAGCGAGGCGAAAAGGTTTAATTCTGTTAATGTAATTGCCAATTGAATATTCATAGTCTTCCTCGTATCAGTAGGCGTTTGCCAGACTAAAAGTGGCCTCATGTTTATGATGAGACAAGTGATTGATTGCCTTTTAATATTGCATTCAAGATCAATCTATGAAGTGGAGTATAATATTTGCAAAATGTTCATGAATTATTAAGACTTGCTTGTTGTTTTGTTCATATACCAGTAAGTGGATTGAAATGGATTTTTGTTGATTTCTTCCTGTTTGTTTGTTTTTGTTTACACATGTACAGTATATATCGTTAATGCTCACATTAATTTGTATTGTAGAGCATATATCGTATATTTAGTTTTGTTTTCTGAAACTGAGTTACTTAAATATGTAGATTGCTAGGAACTTTGAAATATGCCTATCATTCCAATGCACTGAGTTACCGGTATTGTTTTGTATATATTTATCATGTTACTTTTTTTACTTAGTGTAAATTAGGTCTGAAATTGGTACTGTTGGGTAAGATGTAAAACAGAGAATCTTAAAAGCTGCAATTAAAGTTCAGGCTCTTTCCCTTAGTGATTGCTTTCCAGAAAATATGTACATGTACAAGATGAACAACAACAACAAGATCATGTCTACCTAACGCATTTATAGGTGTAATAGACACATATAAAGCAATGTTATCATTTCCTGTAAATATATATGTAGTTGAGTGATTTATTAAAAAAAAGTGAATATATAATATTGTAATATTGTTTGACACAATCGATGGTGGTCTATTTAAGTTCATTTGCACAACAAAAGCAATTGAAATATCTTTCATGTGTGACCACAAGCTTGAAAGGAAAGTGAATAAAGTGTTTGTTTTGTTCATAAATCTATCAGACTTTGATTTGAAAAATGTCAAACTGGAAATTTTCCAGCAAAATGATGATTCATTAATGTTTGTCTTGGTGTTGTGGGTGGGCTTTGGAGATTTATGATTGTAAAAGGGGCTGTAATCTAAAATTCATACATTTTAGTGTTCAGAATAAAGGTTCTTACTTCACTGTTTAACCAAAGTACATGTAATAGATAAATACTGATAGTAGGCCTATACATTTTTTTAGTGTTAAAAATAGATTTGAACGAGAGCCAGGTTGGATTTTATCTAGAAAAAGACTGGCCATTCAAGTTTCTGCTCTTGGTTTCCAAAGCTCTTGAATAGAAAAGAGAGCAACTAATGGGAGGTAGTGGATATATATTTTCTAGCTTTTTCTTGGTGTTTTCAAATTACTCCAGCATCAAAAGCAGTGCCATTTACATGTTGATGTGTCTGCCAAGTGAAAGATATCATTGTAAAGAAGAATAGATGTGTTTAATGTCTTCATTTTGTTTATCTATAAGTGGTAAAGAAAATTCATGCAAAGCTTTTAAGTTTTTAGATTTATTTTTATACTTTCCTTATGAAAGAAATCACCCTATCTAAGACATATGAAATAGTCCAACTATAATCAGATCTATTTTTTTTTGTAAAACATATGTGCAAATCCTTTTTTTTTGTATAGAAAAGGGGAAGTCCACTCTGATGTTAAGTTGGGGAGCTTGCAAGATATGTCACAGAGTTGCCAATTTGTGTTTGGTTGATCGCAACTTCAAAAATTCATAACTATCTTATTTTTCATCAGAATTCGCTCAAATTTTCACTGACTTTTTCTTCTCATTTTTCTGCTTCTACCAACTTAATATCAGGATGGTCTCCAACTCTTTAAAAACTCTGCATGTTCAGTACTCTTGAAAAACAACTCTTTTTTTTTCTTTCTCTCGCTCTCGTTCGTTAACAGAATGAAAATGACTTATGGGATATGTGTCAAATATATTCATGTTTTCTGTTTGTAAATGTAAAATAAAGAAAAAGTGGAGTTGAAACTTGAAAAGAAAATTATGTGTTTAGCTTGATATTTTGTACATGCTCTGTTAGGAAGCAGAAGGGGGTCAACTCGTACCATTTTACACAGTGACAGTGTAAATTCCCTTCTGGCTTGATCTTTTGGATCATGTGTACCATCTGAGTTGTAGTTAAGAGCAATATGAAACACAAATAAGGTTTTGAGGATCAAAACAAATGAGGTTGTTCAGATGTCGTGATTATGTATCCCAGCTATGTGCTCTCGGAAATTATGCTTAGCTCAAAAGCTCCTTAAACTTCAAGATTAATGTTGAGTTCTGGTTGTGCGATTGCATTGTGGAAGTAACCTGGTGGAATCGATCAGAAAAGGTTGATCATCTAGCATATAAGTAATTGGTGTGTACTGTAAGGTTCTGGAATCGTCAAAATGATAAGAAAATTGGCCATGTCATGGTAAAGTTACAAGCATAATATTTGGACTACACAAACATGTGGCATAAAAATCTGTCCCAATTTGTATGATGTTACATGCCAACTTCAGAATATCAAGGCATTTGAAGAGCCATGCTTTTCAGGGAACATTTTTTATCTGATGCTCTTCCACACTTGCATGATACAATGACAACACTTACAAATTATTATCACCTCTTCCCAGAACTCGACCTTCTCTTTAAGGCCCGATTTAAAACATGCATATAGAGTTAGGCCCATAGCTTAGGTCACTTATTTATGAAGAGCAAAATGTAAACCTCTCATCCTATACAAAGCGCTGTGATTCTTTTACTAGATGGAAATAAATGTACAAAAACTATGAAACTAATTTCTTAATTTCATTTAATGACCAAATAACTGTTTCAGATTCAGTGTAATTATTTTTGAAAAGGGTTGTAAGGACATCGTAGTGTAGAAACTAGGCCTTCAATATTATAGTCAGTGAACTAAATTAATCAAGGATTAGTATGCTACTTCATCTTCATGATGCAAGTTTTTTTAATGAAAGATTAAAAAAGAACTTGAAAATTAATAAATAAGGATTTTAATATCTTTTCCAATTAGTTTGGTAGTCAATCAACAGGCTATAGTAAAGAATAGTTAAATTAATTATAATGAAGAAACCTCAAAGACAAATAAGATATATGTATTTTTATTATCTCTCTCTCTCTCTCTCGCCCATTCTTTTTCTATATATATATATCTCACATTTCTGTCCCTATCTTGCTCACTTTCTATTTACATCTATCTCTCTCTTTCTCTTCTTGAATTTCTCTAAAATTGATCACCTTCTGTATTCTGTTTTTCATTACCTCTTCTTCATGCCCAAGTGAAGAATCCCAAGACAAGTCATTTTTAAACAAAAAATGCATTTAATAAAGCATTTGCAATTTTTTTCTTCAATTCCCTTTCACCATATTATATTCTACACTGAATAGTGTCTTGATTTTAAAACTGTAGGTACAATACATCATTAAAAAAAATGGGCATAACAAACTTTTATTTCAGAGTTCAATGGAAACACATTATCAGAGTTTGTGAGCTCTACCACGAAAATGGAAAAATACATTTCGCAAAATAAATAAAGTGACAAGGTTAATTGTGCGAAAACCTATTTTACAATGGAAATTGTACATTCGATGCCACGCAATGAGTGTTTCTCTATGAAATAAAATATATTTACAATTACACACTTCATTAATATTCATACAAAAGCTTTTAAGGTGTGTGAATATTTAGGCACCTGGAAAGAGTCAAAACATTAAATACGATCACATCGCAAATCAGAGTACTATAGATCCATAGCAATAATGTTTTTATTTTTCTTAAAAAGTACAGTACATCAACTTTTTTGACAAAATATAAATTGTGACAAATTGAACAAAAAAGCATCACAACATCATTAACAAGCTGTAGCTGAAACACAAAAAAAGTTGATGGACGCACCATGTCCGTAGCCCTTAAAGTGACTCGGTAACATTGTTGAAGGTTGAAGAAAAAACTGCACAATTTTTGTATGAAATGTTACTTATTCTATTTCTTCTACCGTACTTACCCTCTAAAATGCAAAAAATGCAAAAAATCCTGAAAAATTCTTAAACCAAAAAAAAATTTATGGTTTTCTTTGAAGGCATTACTGTGCGACACTCTCTAAAAGTAAATCCCCCAAACCATTTTTCCATGAAATAGTGCATAAAACGGGCTTTAAAAAGTCATTCAACACCCAAATGTTTGAAATGGTTTATATAGCCAATGCATTACTTTTAATAATTTAAATTCACTTAAAATGTAATTAATTCATAATAATATAGGTGGGAGAAGGAATTGATCACATCAGTTTTTCCCACTTTTTATCATTACCAATGTTCTGTTTTCACTCAAACTTCAGATTATCTGTAGTTGTACATCTAGGCATTGAAGTCACTACCTAAGCACCATTTTCTCTCATCTGAACAATGTTACAAAGTCCCTTTAAAAAGATTGTTGTGATACCTTCAGCAAGAAGAGTATTAGGAAAGTAGATGTGTGCTTGTAAGCTACATACATGTATATAAGACTTGGTCCTAAATGAGTTGTGAATATTTAGGCACAAGAAAAGAAGTCAAAAACATGGAATATGATTAAATTTCAATCTGCGAATCTGAGTACTTGATCTGTTCAGAACAGCATGCTATAACAACGACAAATATTGTTCGAAATGTTGAGACTCTTCTTTTCTGTAACTCTTATTTTTTAAATTCTTACTGAAAGAATCACAAAAGAGTCCTTTGAGGACTACAGGTGGCGCTTCCGTAAACTTGTATATAAAAAGTTATATCTAGCTGTTCCAATGTGCAAACTTAAAGAACTTATCTATGCAGTAGCTGTTTTCACTTCATGAATAAAGAAGAAATCAATGTGAGATGAGGAATGATTCCAATTTCATTAACTTTTAGGAATTTTTTCTCTCGACTTTTTCATATTTTTGTCTTCTTTTGTTCCCCAGATGGATAAGAATGACTTCCTGTAGGCTATACATATATTGCCTATTCAATGTATAAAACAACAGGTGAATGCAATCACACAATATTCTTATAAAGTTCTACAATATAAGGCAATCATTGATTCAATAATAAATCACGTTTGATGGCTTTTAGTGTGAGCAGCATGATTGATATACAGTTATAAGCTGATCATTACTCAATTATGCTTTATTTTTAATAGAAATCTCACATATTTAATTCTTTTTAACTACCGTTTCATTAAATTATATCTTTCTAAAATTTGCAAAACATCGTGTAGGTATCACTTTTACATTTTATTTTCATCAAAGACAAGTAAAGTGAAATATGAAAGACATATCTTCCTGCGTAATGAGATTTTTGTTTTTTTAAGTTGAAAATGTAAGTCGAGTATAATAAGAACAAAGTACACATGAAATTGAGTGTGCGATAGAAACAAGGAAATTAGGACCATAGAAACAACCTTGTTAAATCCGGATAACCCTGGCTTGTTTTTATTTCCACTGTTGTCTGCTTGTGTTTGTAAACATACGGAGAGCAAGTGTTCGTATTCAACGCGTGTCTTTGGCGGTGATATGTGCTTAAAGATAGGTACTCGTGCTGCTGCTCAATTACTGTACGAGAAATGAAATTGCACGATACTTAAACGATGAACAATGCATGCAAAAAAACTATGAACGATGGACGTGTACACACACATGCTTACAAGTTCAACAACATTTCACAGCACTTTGCGCTCGCTATTTCTCTGAACTGGAAATTAGCCTGGGAAGGTCCGATTTGTATGTTTGTTTCAAAAGAACTTTGTGTTTCTATTTTTCAGAAATGTGATTCTGGCTCTATGTCACATTCAAAACGCACTTCTTTCAGCGTTTCAATATACCCAGTACTTCTAAAGACGTTTGAAAAAGGGTTTGCGTTATATAACCACCTTAAAAATTTGCCTCAAAGACGTTTTAAAAACGCTGATCCTTGGCAAAAAAATGTACTTTAAAAGCACCCTTGACATTATTACCCTGATTACAGCTAAGCTGCCAAAGAGCTAGCGCTCGAGCATATATCAGAAACCCATTCACACCTGGGTGGAGAGTAGTAAATAAGGATTAACATCTAGCTAAAGGACATTAGTGCCATGCTGGGATTTGAACCCTGTATCTTTTGATCTTCAGTCTGGCATACCGGTACCTGCCAACATTTGAAAATAAGAATTAGGAATTTCTATACCTGCCAATAATTGAAAAGAAGTAATCTGTACCCTTAGGCGTTTGCATGGCCTTACTATGGCCATGTATGCAGCGCCAGTGTTAACCTGCCCCCGATTTTTACGATGTTTCATGTCATATTTAGAATCTGAAGGCATTTGAAGAGCCATGCTTTTCAGGGAACACGTTTAAACTGATGTTCTTTCACCCTTGCACAATAACAATGATAACGCTCACAAATTATTTTTTTTACCTCTTCCCAGAACTCAACCTTCCCTTTAAACTTGAATACCATGAACCATAACGAGATAAACCAGTATAAAAAACGGGGATTATATATTTTGAAAGTATCAAATAAATATATACATATCACATGAAAAAATAAATTCTCATGTAAAAGCATTCTTACCATCAGCACTGCAATGTCCTTAATTGTTGAAACATTTTACAGTGAGATTAAAACTACATGTACAGCATATAAGTACATGAAGCGACTGTGCTTCAGAAAAAATTCACATGAACAGTTCCTTCTTAAAAAACTTATCTAAATGTACTTCTATAAATATGGAAGACAGTCACCAACACTTGCAACAGTGTAATTTAAATTGAGACTTATCAAATTTTGGAAGAAAAATGTTTTCACCACAAGGGTAGAAATATAGAATATAGATTTGTAAACTACACGAATGGGGAGGGATGTGTGGAGCAATGGAAAATTATGAAACTGGGCACATAGTCAGTCATTCTTACACTTAATAAATCCATGAACTACATACCCATATTTCACACAGTTTGGTTTGCAACTGCTTGAGAGGAAAAAATAAATTTTGTCTGATACAGTGCATCCCGAAAAAAAAACTATACACTTTTGAAATGTCATATGAAAATTGAGTTTATGAGCTTTCCATACATATACAAATTTTCCCCCAGAATCATACATTTTTTTATTCGCCAGCCATTTCAAAAGTGTATAGTTTTTTTGGGGGACGCACTGTATAGGGTTCTTGTTGAACTTTATAGTTTGGGTAACCAGCATTGGCATTTTAGATGAATGTTTCAGCTGAGTAATATTACGAAAACTACTTTATTATGCAGGCCCACATGCATAAGAGGGTATTGTATCTCATTATGGGCATGAGCATGTTCAAGTTGTGCTTTGTTAGTAAGTTTACAATGTACTTCAATATATACAGCACACCTAATGCATGATAAACAATCAAGCATTACTTCGAGCCAGTGAAAATATATAGTAAAGTTCAAATCAAGGTCTTCGGATACATTCGTGAATAAAAGGTGACGCTTTGTTTACAAACTAGGCAGGTGAAATTTTCCCTTTATTTTGCCATCACTACATCTTAAGCCTCGGTAAGAAAGCAAGCAGATGCAATGTAGATTGAGTAATTCAACACATTCAGTAGCTGCAGAACATGCCCTACTAAAAGTGTAGCAATCATCTATTTTAAAAAATTGTGTAAGTTAGAGTGTATAAAGTCAACTTTAAAACAATTTATCCAGCAATATTTTGTTTCAGGATAATGGTGGATGAGTATGAAGAAAAATAGAGCCATAAAACTGAGCCTAAGTTTTACTTGGGTTTCATGCAGGCCATGTGCTATGCAAGAGCTTACATGTGCATCAAGTAGTCAACTCAAAAGTTGCTCTTATGTAAATTAAGGGTGTATTGAAAGTTGAAATATCTCCTTATAGAATTTACTACATGTAGCTCATATCTTAAAATGTGCTATGTCCCATTTGCAGCCAACATCAAATTCTGTAGAAATTTGCAGGAATTATCAATATGTCACATATGTCCTATCTGTGAAATGTGAACGTTAGCAGTGTCCTAGTATTCAATTTATGCAAGGAAACCCATTTCCTTTCAAATGTCAGACACTATTTAGTGACTGACTGACTTTTTTTCTTTGGTAATAACTAACTACATACATAAAATGACCTGTAAAGGGTACATGAGCATTTACCTACATCAATAACTCACTTCTTGGCCCAAATTAAACTGATTAAATCTTTGTGCAGCATGCAACGTACCAACATTCGGTACAAAGGACAGAAAATCAGACTCTTTACTGAAATAAATTAACTTTAAAACATTTTCAAGCTATTTCGTTTTAAGGGAAGTTCTAAATCAGTACTAGCTTTCAAATACTGTTTGAATTTAACCTTTTCATTTTTTCGGCCTGCAAATGGGACATGGTACCTATATCTTAAGCTCAGTATAACGACATTGAACCCCTAGCATACAGAATAAATACTCTTAGGTTTATATTGATACACCTTAATGCTGGATGCCATTCGATGACAGGATGCCTATATTATTAAATTTGGAACACACTTCTGCTCAAGAGAGGTGCAAGAGTCCACCTGGATCAAAAGGATTAGTCTTTCACTGAAATGGAACCCTGGCTATACACTATCACCTATCTCGAGGCAGCAGACGGCAAGATACTAACTGAAATGAATCACTTGGCTTGAGAAAGTCCACAGCAGTGAATGATGGCTAGACTTCTAAATTCTATTAAAGGTCTGTCAAAGCTTAAACTACATGTTATGATCACCCCTATCCAATGAGTTTTCTGAATCTAGTAGATGTTTAGTACCGCAGGCATTGCAGCTTCAACGTTGCCAATTTGCATCAGTGAATTCTCCTCGGTCGTCAAAGATGCAAGCAAATGGATGTGTAGCACCAAGGAATAGTTGCCATTTTGCATCTGGGTAATTCAAAAAATTAGGGACCCACTTTGTTACATTTTTGGTGTCCCACACTTGTGGCTTTGAGTAAAGACTTAAATAGTGGAGTGAGATTGTTAAGTAATTCTAGGTATGAGAATGCAATATTATGCTTGGAAATCACTTTACAATCTCACTCTACTATTTAAGTCTTTACTCAGAGCCACACATAAATGTCACAAAGTTGGACCCTAACTTGTGGAATTACCCATCTGCGACTTCTCCTCAGTCATCCTTGGACTTGACCTTGTTGTTTGCATGGCTGTTACTCTTTCCATCCCCCTTCCCATCCTCCCCCTCCCCATCCTCGTCAAAATTTAACTCCTTAGCACAGTTGGCAGGAAACCAACCCCGGACACGCTTCTTGGACTTCTTGGCGTCCTCATCAGTCTCATCATCAGAGTCCTGCACCACGTCACCATACAACCAATATCTGTATAAAAAAGAGGTAGAACTTGATGTGAGATTATTTTCCCCAGCACTACAGATCAAGTTGAGTTCAGGGGGGTATTAAACAAAGACTAAGATTGCCTTTAAAGCCCATCAGTTCTAGTATAAAGGAGGGATTAGACCAATCTGCAAGGTCACTGGACAGGTGGTTATCTCAACAACTCAGCTCTCAAATAACATAAGAAAAAGGGGGTCATGGGGGACCGATGATCACTGATTATGCATTGTTTGTTATATAGAGGGGGCGCAAGTAGCTACAAGAAGTGCAGTGGGCCTTTAAGTTGGACTTAACTATGGCAGGCCTTTCATGCCACTGTTTGCTCTCAGCATTATGATCTTTCGATATTATATTTTCCTTCAATAATAAATTATAAACAAATTAATGTCAATTCTGTAGATTTGTGACCATGATCTGTATGTCCTTTGAAAGACCAATGCCAGTTAATGGTGAGAGCAATCAGTGGCATGAACGGCCTGCCATAGATAAGTCCAAATTAAAGTCGATCTTAGTCTTTGTGAAACACCCCCCTGTTCATACAATGGCAATGTGAAAGAAGCTGCATGGAAGTGATTTGATAGGTCGGTCACGTAGTACTTCATTATTGGTGCATAAAGAGAAGTTTTGGAATCCTCAAAATGATAAAGAAATTAGCTCAGTCTTGCTAGTCACATGCACTGTACCCAGAAATGTGTACCAGTATATGTGATTCCATACAGTGCTTTTTTGTCTGCGATTCCCGAATGATCGTAACATTCAGACAACTTTCCAGCGAAGATTTACAGACAGTGTCTCAGATTTTCTGTGATGTTTGAACCAGTCTTTACTCAAGAAAAGGATAAAGTGAGAATTCTTTGTAGATTTATTAGTGAATTTGGTATATAAAAGACATATCGAATGCTTTAATATTTGAAGCATAGCTGTTTCTATACTGGCTCTCGGGGCCGCCCAACGCACCTCAGGGTCATATCAGGATGCAAGGTCCCCTTGAGCCAATAGAAACAGCGATGCCTCGCATATCAGTCAAAGATATGCCCAATTGTTATTGACAACCTGAGCTCTGATTGGCTGTATGCAAATGCGTTCATACAGGGGGTCCTGAGCTCAAGTGGGAAAAAAAAAATTACGCAGGCTGTACACAGAAATGTGTATCTGTATAGCGCTACATAAACATGTGAAATGAAAGTTGCGGTCCACAACCTTCAGCTTTTGCTTTTCAGATTTGAATATGAGGGCATTCAAAGAGCCAACTTTTGGAGGGGACAGTATTTCTATGATACTCTTCCATACTAACATAAAAAATAATGAAAAGGCTCACAAATTCATTTTTCATTTTCCCCAACATCAACCATCTACAAGGAAAAGACGCAAATGAATTCATCAGAGCCAGGGTTGGCACGTTTAAAACGCTGCATTTTTAAAAGAGTTGGAAAATGCATTATAAATCTACTGTTTGTTTAACATTTTAAAAAAACATGATTTAAAACACCCCTAAATATAGAAAAGTTTGTTAAAAATTTTGTAGGCATTTTTTCTTCATCAATGTGTTGTTATTTTCTTGATTATTACTTGGTTTTGAATTCATTTCGGCAAAATTTAGTAAAATATTTCTCCACCTTGTCTCTCTCTCTTCTTGGATCATCTGAAAAACTATCAGAGGGTTCTAGTGATCAACGACATGATACCATCGGCCCAAGAGGATACAGCTCAAAGTACGATTTGTTGGTCTCAAACTGCTCAACTTTTCACTTTTAACGAACGTTGTCAGACTGTTGGTCTGCTGGGATGTTCACATTAAAAATGTTCAGGAATGATACTGACCAAAATTTACATTTTAGAGGTAAAGGAGCTACAGGACTGACAGAAATATAACATTGGGTCATGGGGCCAAAATACTTGAAGGTAATGCAAAGTTTTGAGAAATTTTGAAAATTGGACGGATAGTAATTCTTTAAAATGTTGATATAATTGGATACCCGTGTGGATGTATTATAAGCACTAGAAAATTTAGCCCCTAAAACACTTCTGCTTTCAAGCAAATTGAATACCGGTAATCAAAATTAACTGGTGATCCCAGTAAATTTCTAATAACATCTTAGGCCATTCCATGGTAGCTGTGACCATGAAAATCTCAGAATATGCACTTCTTTTATATAATTTTCAAACGAGAATAACAAATCGGTCAGTTGTATTCAAGAAACATCGTTTTAAAGTTAAAGTAATATCAGTCTTGAGAGGGCGCTAATCACAAAGAGTTTAATATTTACAATTTCATCGCTTTAAACTTGATTTCAACCGCGACAACGATCGTTGAATAATGTAAAATCGCATGTGCCTCCAATATGTTCATTTGAACCAAATTCATGACCCTATACCAAAACTCTGTTTTACCTTTAAGAACCACACACTGACCCTAGTCATAATGCTTCATATATGAAATAGAGATAACCTTTAAAATCTCCAAAGAGAAAGAAATCAGCCGATTCGAGAGAAAAACTCACCTCTTCCATCTGGAAACCATGACGATATCACCATATTCTACTGGTATCCTAGGTTCATCCGAGAGAGGCACTCTGATGAGGGTACAGAGGCCATGAGAGAAGGTACAAATGTAACCACTGTAGTCATCTGTGATCTCATATTCCACCTGTACAAACAAAGAGTACAATGTATATTTTAGAGATAAGACCCGTTACAAGAAGTACGATGTTACATTTTACAAATTGCCTACCTGAATTAAACCTATGGGTATGAGCAGAGCTGCCAACCTTGTGCGACCAAAAAAAGGAATCATGATGGCAAAAAAAAAGAGGAATTTCAAGCAAAAAAAAAGAAATTCATGAAAACGAAACTTACAACCACGAGCGACACACATCCAATGCAGAAATGTTCATTCATCATGCTGTTTTTTCCATACAAGCAGTTAATTTTTTTGATGGTTATTTTGGAATTATCGGCATTTCATTTTTTTTGGAGAATATTTTTCTCTTCAAGTATGTTTTAAAATTAGTTTTCTATTGAATTTGTGATGAAATCACCATTTTAGGGCAGTTTTTTTGACGTGTGGTATGTAATTTTAAAAAAATCAAAATTAAAATCAAAATTAAAAAAATTAAAAAACATATTTTTTTTGAAGAAAAACCGTAATTTGGAGGAAAAAATGGAGTAATTCCGGCAAAAACGGAATGGTTGGCAGCTCTGAATGAGTTATTTGTTTATAAGATGATTAGGGGTTCCTAATCATTTATTTTGCTAACACGTAATTCTACTAATGACCCTTCATTGGTAAATGCTAATAATAATGATGATACTAATAATAATATGTCTTGTTTACCCAGGGTAGCCTCACCGGTCATTAGTAAAACCATGTTATAAAACATTATTTTATAAATCAAATGAAACATCATCTTATAAAACAA
>BEXV01000570.1:133241-145725 GCA_003118195.1 Hemicentrotus pulcherrimus | reverse complement strand
TAATTGGTACACTACTAAATATGAAATAGAATCAAGATGGAAATAAGATGGACTGGGAATGACTCTTGAAGTTTTGCAATGTAGGAGCACCCTATCCTGTGAACAGATTGTTCCAGACAGAGACTGAGAGCGTATGAATTGTTCATGGCCCTGAGACATAAATTTAAAGAGAAGATTAAGTTCCGAGAAGAGGTGAAAAATAATTTGTGAGCGTTATCATTGTTCTTATAAAAGTGTGGGAAAACATCAGAGTAATAATGTCCCCTGAAAAGCATTGCTCTTAAAATGCCTTCATATTCTAAATATGACAAGTAACAGCTAAAAATGAGGCCCGATTTTTATGTCACATGTTGTGTAGTCCCATATACATATATCTTTCTGTGTACAGTGCTTGTTACTTTACAAAGGCTAGGCCAAATTTCGTACTATTTTGATGACTCCAGAACCTTGCAGTCTACATGATCAACATTTTCTGCTCAATTCCACACCGTTTCTTTCACAATGCTTTCGCATGACCAGAACTCAACCTTATCTTTAAGTCAACCTACAAACTATCCTAACTGAATATTTTGTCTTTAATCTTAGATGCGATTAATTGCACATGCTGTATCTTACCACGCATTGTATCCCTCTGTAGCCTTAATTCTCCATTGTAAAATTATTTATCGCACACTTACAATTAATTGAAGGAGATGCTTTTGTACATTACATCCATGCATTGTATCTACATGTATCTGTAGCCTAAGATTAATTATTTATAGTAAAATCATTTACATGTATTGCCTACTTGCCATTAATTGAAAGAGATGAATTTGTACAATGTACAACTAATGTAATTCAGAGTAACTACGATTAATTTGAAGGAGATATGATCTATTTGCATTTTTTTTTTCTATTACAGCCAGAGCCCTACCTTTATATCCAACCTGGGGTTTTATATTGAGGAGACTATAAAGCGAAGCTGGTAGAATCCTAATAAAATCTACCCAAGGGCATACCCAATTACGCAGCGATGGGAAGGCGAGATACGACACCCATTATTCATTTATAGCATGGCAAATATAGTGATCATGGACTACACCGTCGCGCAACGCCATGTTTAACGCTAGGACATTAGTAGGCCAGTGTGGGGGTGGGGAAGGGGAAAAGTGGTACATGGACCTGCCGTCCCAACATGTCCCCCAAGCATTATGGTACTAGTCTGATCATTAGACCTTGTCTAGCAAATCTGAGAACAGCATCTAATGTAAAACAAAATTTTAGTTTGCCTTTAATTATTAATTATTAAAGTTATAATTCCTGGCAGAGAGCTGTTAAAGGCATCGTTTAACAATGTTAAATCTGAGATGCATGGCCCTACATGTTATCAGTGTCTGTGACATGGTGTAATATTGAAGCCCTAAAAAATATGCGCCTTAAAAATGGTCATGAAGTACCTCAAAAAAGTAAAAAATCTTTGAGTGACCGGTTTTACAATACTTATTTTCTCCAATAGAATGTAGTGTTATAAAAACCGTTAGGAAAACAAAAAAATGAAATTTCGAAGTCATGGGATTCCTGACTGACCTAACGGTTTATAATTATGCTTGCAAGCAATGTCACTTTCAAGGATGATGGGAACTTTAATTTGGACTAATTTCCTATGAGGTGATCATTGGTCTGATATCTTGAGCTTGAGCTTGCTCTGGCAATAAATAAGGAAGGACAGTAGTTGCATTTACACTGCAAGCAAAAATCTTTTGATTTTTCTCAAATTGCGGTGTTTCGTAGGAAGTTGCATAGCAACATTTCTTGGCAATCCAAAAAATCATGAATTTTTCAAAATGGTGTTGGGATGTGTAAATAGGCCTAGTGACATTAAAGGGATCTGGTAACTTTGTCCCAGATTCTGAAAAAAAAAAATTGGATTTAGCTCATGATGCATTGATAATTATACACCTTTAGGTCAGTCAGGAACCCATTACTTTTACAAGCCGATCGATCGCCTGTTGATTAACAAGATATTTATGATTGGAATTACAAATTTTGAAAACCGTTCTCCTGACGGTTTTCACAACACTACAGTCTATTGGGGAAAACGAGTATGGTAAAACAGGTCACTCAAAGAATTTTACTTTTTTGAGGCACTTCTTGATCATTTTGAAGCGCAATTTTTTTAGGGCTTCACTATTACACCATATCACAGACACTGATAACACGTAGGGCCGTGTATCTCAGATTAAACATTGTTAAACTATCCCTTTAACTCTTGGATTCACTATGAATAACGATTAACGTAGGGATTACGTTTCCAGTAGGTCTGCGATTATGTTCTAGGTTTGGTTTTGATTTAGTGTTAAATTAAACAAGGACCAATTATCATCAGAAAATGAGAACACTGCAAACAGGTTGAACGGATATACATGTAGGGGTAGCGACGGTGCTAATGTTTTCCCCCAGATATGCTGCTGTATACCACCACAAATTTGTAGGTGTAAATGAATACTACCTGCTGATGTAATCAATAACATCCATGTGAATATGTGGGAGTGTACAAATAGCATGCAAGCCAAATAGAGAAGGAAATGACCCATTTATCATTGTCCTACACATCACTGTGCTCTGTGAACATTTTAAAGTACCAAAATATGAAGCGAATGTACAGTACAATACAATACAATAAAATAAAGTCATTTCTATAGCGCTGTAAAAACTTGTAAAGTCATCATAGAAAGAAACTTGCAGTTGACCCCCTTTAATCTGATTAAGCCCTCTTAGGGTCAGGGTTAGGTATGAAGATGGGTCATTATTAAAGGTAAGAAACAGTATAATGCTGAGGGAATGGTTCAAACTGAGAATTTGATTACCGTAAAGTACCGGTATATAATCAAGCACAGAGCAATTGTAGTCGCAGCAATTGTAGTCAGAGCATTTATGGTACAATTCTAACAGAGGTCAAATGAACACACGTTTGAATGAGATGTACATGTACATGTACATGTACATGTATATTAGACGGGTTTGTGAAACGATTCCTAGGGGGATGTTTCACGAAGATCCTAAGCCAAACTTAAATCCAAACTGGACTTAAACATTATGGATAGCCATTTGCCTTAAAATGAAATATATTCAATAGCAGAATTTCAAGTATTATAGACGTTTCATAAATTCCACATCAAGAACATGAAATCTCTTTGATAATAGAAATATGAATGATTTGAATCAACATATAATGTTTTTTAAAATAATGTTCACAAAATATTTCAAAGATGCTAACGCGCTTTCCATAATTGTTAAGTCCAACTTAGAGATAAGTTCATCTTAGGATCTTTGTAAAACATCCCCCCCCCCCCTTCGATTACATAACAGAGTCTGGAGAAGGCTAGACTAGCATCCAAATTGAAATTATGCCCTGGAGTGCCCACTCTGGATTCGCCTCATGTGAGCTGCAGATGGGAGGTCCCTATCCCAATTCAAGGGAAAGATACGAGTTGGAAAAGGAATGACTCGATCTACATGTACAATGTATGGAGTCACAGAAGATGTTGATAAATTACTCTAACACTCAAATTTGAATTCAAATTCAAATGACAAAGTAAATTAATCAATCAATTTTTTTAAATGATAACAACGGTTAAAATAACAGTGATGATGATATTAGGGACTTTTTAGATTTGCACATAGCAAATCTAAAAGTCCCTAATAACAACAACGACGACAACAACAACAACAACAACACTAATAATAATAGAAATAATAATGATAATAATAATTTGGATTTATATAGCGCTTAATAAGGTATATCGTCTCTATTAAAGCGCTGTAAAAATTAAAAACCCTGGTCATCTGATTAATTCACACACAATGTGCACCATCTCCTGTTCTACACTAATAACAGTATTACCGCTACCCAGTAATGATAATAATGTTTTTTTTTTTTTTTTTTTTTTTTTTTGGGGGGGGGGGGGTCGTACATGTACAGGGATCTCCCTAATCAAATGTGGACCTACATTATTTATTGCCCCTCCCCTTTCAAAACCTTGGATCTGCCACTGGATGAAAATCCCTAGCCCTAGGGCCAGGTAAAGTACTATGGGAGTTATAGGACTCAATCTAATAAGAGATGTCTTCACATCAGCTCATCCCTCATTAAGTGTTTTCATACCCTATGGATGTATCTGAGGGTACGTTTATGCTCAGTTTTGAAGGTAGAATGAGCGATTTGAAAACCCTCATCGTAATCGTAGTTCAACGGTGGATTGTTTATGCTCACTTCTCTAGCTCCTCCAGGCAATTCTGGCTGGGTGGCCTTACGGCTGGATTCGCAAACCTGCACTGCCCATGCTACGTAGACCCATTAGAGGTCAGTGTGTTGACCCCATTTAAACGCGTTTACAAATGATTGTGCGTTTATGCTTCCCTAGAATCGCCAATCGTAAACGCACCTTTTTGTGAGTTTGCGATCGGCAATTATGATCGCCGTTTTGTGTGATTCTACAAAAATGAGAAAGGACGCAACCGTGTTTTGAACTTAACGCGTAACAGATGCCTCATTCTGGCCAGAAAAAGCTGAGTATAAACGTACCCTGATACGACTATTTTACAGGGACCAGAGGGTGGAGTTCAAATAAAAGAGTTTGAATTTTCAATAGGGCCTTTTCCCATTAGCCCGAGATTCAAAAATGTCCTCTTTATTCTGATCCCGGGAAAGTTGCTCAATTGCAAGCTTGTAACATGCGATTTCACCATTGCTCGTATAATTGGTTGAGCTGCTGCATGTACAGGGGGTGTTTCACAAAAATCGTAAGTTGAACTCATCTCTAGGTTGGACTTAACAATTATGGAAAGCCGTGAGTGAGCATCTTTATTGTTTTAGATCTCCGTACGTGCAACAAAGTCTTGCCAATAATTATTGCTTTCTGATCTTCGTAATCAGCAATGAAATCCTACCAATAATTATTGCTTTTAGATCTCTGTAAAAGCGACGTAATCTTCCCAATAATAATTGTTTTCCGTTCTCCATATCCGCAACAATGTCTTGCCAATAATTATTGTTTTCAGATGTCTGTATCGCTAAGAAAGTCTCAACAACAAAAATACACAGTAAACAAACTGCATGTAAATAACGGTTAAATGTAGCGAGAAATGCAAAATGGTTTTGATGAATGCAGTCGTTTAACCGCTGGTTAAACGTTTTGACTCAGGCCTAATATTTTGTTTCATCAAGGAGATTTTGTGTTCTTGATGTGGACTTTATGAAAAGTCTAAGATACATGTACAATGTACATGAATTAGCTTTTTGCCTGCCAGGCATACACTGTAGGTGACGCCATATACTTTATAATAATAATAAACGAAAAAGTTTGAAAAATAAAATAGATCCTCTGATCTGTTGATCTGTAGATAGCCTTTTGATATTTCATATCGATGAGTCTCTATTTCATAATTTGTGTACAACCAAAAGATAAATATTATCATTTTCTTTGTAGCTTCATAATTCATAATCTTGCTATCATTTGACAGTAGAAATTTATACAGTCTGTAACTGTGGCATCATTCAAGGAAGGATTCCCTATCAGCAGACCAAAATCATTTACATACTGTACATGTACATGTATGCTTCTGACAATCTGGCAATAATCCTTCAATTTTTTGGAATGACATTTGACGTCAAGACCCGGACAATGACGTATTGATCAAATCAACGGGGTCACCCAAACTTTCAAGCCGAGCTGACAAAAAGTCACGATTCCATTTCGGGTTCAAACGGTTAATGAATGAACTTCAAAACTCAGGATCCAGTCTGCATATACTAATTGTTGCTATGCTGGGCAAGCCTTGGCTTTGGGTTGTCAATAACAACCTTTGTTTAAAAATTATGCATAAAATTGGAATACGTTTAATACCGGTAGTAAAACAGTCTATTGGCCAAGTCTTGGTAAAGTAACAAGCACTGTAAACAGAAAGATGTACATGTACAGTTGTATATGGGACTACGTATACCGTACACAAATGGTGTCGGGGCTAGCTTACATGTACCTTGATTTTCTTATCTTTCTATGCTCATTACTCAGCCAGTATACATTTTCTTCCAAAATTGTTTGGCACATGACATTGATTTGTAATCTTGAACATACAGTGTACAGTGTAAGTTTTCTTTGATTCTGTGAGAATTCATTTTCTTTTTTTTACCAGAACTCCAGTTTATCTTCAAAGTGACAAATTAGGGTCTGTACCTGCAGACTAGTACTGTTCCGCTCACCCAAGTCTAAATCCAGACAGTTAACATTAGAACGATGTCTGAATGAAGTATGCAGAGCGTGGGCTTGTGAGGGTAAACTCCTCGTAATGAAGTGGTGTTAAAAATTGTGACTCTTGTTGTTCGGCAAGCTTCCAAGATTTACATGCTTGCCTAACAAGATAAACTAAAGATTAAAGATGTAAACGATGCCTGATAAGACGTGCCAGGTAGCATAACATGTGCATGTATTGTACATGTGTACATTGTATTAAAGATAAAGACCAGTTTTATGGTCATGCGATTGCAATGTGAAAGAAACGTTGGGAAATCGATCAGAATAGGTTGATCATCTAGCATATACAAATGTATATGTACAGTATTGGTGTGTCCTGCAAGGTTCTGGAATCATCAAAATGATAAGAAATTTTGCCCAGTCTTCGTAAAGTTACAAGCATTGTACACAGAAAGATGTATATGAGACTACGTGACACATGCGCGACACGTGCGCGATATCTATTCGGTCCATATAGACATAATAATTTACCAAATATATCAATTAGTAGGGTAGGCGGTTTCTCGGCAAAATTTGTATCATCACCTATTAGCCAAAGCATATTCTTTCACATGATTGGTAAGAGCTTCCATTTCATTTTTGAGAGGGGGGAGGGGGGGGGGGGGGTTTCCAAAACTGGTCTTTACCTTTAAAGCCATGTAACATGTAAATTGTTCACCCACATGTATTTTTGCTAACCTTTCAAAGCAAAAATTAGGAGTCTCTCAAGGCTGAACTAGGAATACAGTCAATTTTTTAACATTTTCAAACAGAATATTTCATAAAAGTGAGGAATCTAGGGTTCAAAACAGTAGCTTGAAGAATCGTTCCTCCAAAATAGCTATGGTTGGCAGAGCTCTGTGCCTAAATGTAAAAAATTTGCCGGGAAACCGCCTACTAATTGATATATTTGGTAAATTAGTTTATCTATTGGTATGTGAGAGATAAACGCAGGTGTGTGTAGTCCCATATACATCTTTCTGTGTACAGTGCTTGTAACTTTACCAAGACTGGGCCAAATTTCTTATCATTTTGATGATTCCAGAACCTTGCAGTACACACCAATTCAATGTATATATGCTTGATGATCAACCTTTTTTGATCGATTCCACAACATTTCTTTCACAATGGCAATCGCACGACCATAACTGGTCTTTATCTTTAACATAACTTACATGTACATGTAGACAAAGTATTTGACAGCCAAACTATAGAGGCTAGGTGCAACATTGGCCTATATCCTGAACTGACATTAAAATATTCAGAAATCTGAGCAAAGTGAGCAAAGTGAACAGTAATGGTATTCAAAATCCTTCTTTGAAAGCACTCTAAATGATTTTTGGTCAGATTTTGAAAATCTTCCAATCATGTATTTTCTCAGGTTTATTTCTTCCCCCCAGATATTTTCTTAATTTGTATGTAAAATCATGATTTTAGGAAAGGATCATGAATATTGGCATCTCTGATACATAAAGCATTCATGCATTGGTAGAAGTATTGGGCATCTATTATGTTCTAAATGCTTTAAACTTTAAAGGCCCACTGTACTACTTGCAGCTACTTGCTCCCTTTATATAGAAAACAATGCCTAATCGGTGACCATTGGTCCCCCATGATCCTCTTCTTCTTATGTTAATTGAGAGCTGATATGATGAGATAACTACCTGTTAATGACCTCCTGGGTGGTATAATTCCTCCTAGCCAAACTAGTACAGACGGTCTGAACATTTATCCATCAAGCACCATGTAGCAATATCAATCAATAACCGTCATCTGAATATGTGGGAGTGCATAAATAACATGCAAGCTAACTGGATAAGGAAATGACATATTTATCATCGTCTCTACCATGCCTTGTATAATCAGCCAGACGGGCGCAGCTTCTGCATTTAGCCTGCTTTCTATGAAAGTAACTGGGGCATAAAAACCGCCGACACAAATTGACAGATGAATTAAGACTGCATCAATAGTTCTGTATGGAGCAATCAAGTCATTACGGGTACATCAATATTCAACATTACATTGGAAGATTTTCTACTTTCCTGCCCCAAAATGAAAGAACATGTTGTCTCCTGAATTGATTTTTTTCATCCTTATTATTAAAGTGAGTTGGTAACATTGTTCAAGGTTGATTACAAAACTGCCTAATTTTTGTATGAAAGAACCTTCCTCTGTAAAAACCCTCTAACATGGAAAAATTCTTGAACAAATTCTCAAACATGCTTCCAATAGTACATTTAATTTGCCTTTTATTAATATTTTATATGAGGGATTGGCTCTAGCATATAAGGACCATACTCCTTTTAAGCTCATCCCTTCACTCCCATTATATATATATACAGTGTATATATAAATATATTTTTTTATTTTATTTTTTAAATTTTTTTTATGTATGATATTTTATGTGTGATTATTCCATATTTAATTGTATATATTCTGTATCTTTAATGATGAGTGTAAATAGGCGAACTTGAACTTGAACCACAAAGATATTTATGGTTTTCTTTGAAGGGGTCACTGTGCGACACTCTCTAAGTATCCCCACCATTTTTGAATTTTCAAACCGTTTTTGGGGGGTGAAAATAAGGCATAAAACAGGCTTTTAAAAATCTTTCAATACTTGAATGTCTGGAATGGTATACATGTATACAGGTTTTTAAAGCCAATTCATTACTTTGTGACACTTTTCATTCACCTAAAAAATTGGGAGAATTAAGGAGTCGATCAGATCAGTTTTCCCAATTTGTATCATTAATAATGGTCCGTTTTCCCTCAAACTTTCAGATTATCTTTAATTGTACATCTAGCATAAAAGTCACTACCTTAGCACCATTTTTGCTCATTTGAACAATGTTACAGAGTTCCTTTAAAGGTAGGCTTTACTACTTCAGCTACAAGGGATTAGACCGCCCAGCGAGCCAGCGAGGTCACTATGACAGGTGGCTATCTCATTAACTCAGCTCTCATTTAACATAAGAAAAAGAGGATCATGGGGGACCAACAGGAACCGACTGAGGAAGTTTTCTATATAGAGGGAGCAAGTAGCTACAGGTAGGACAGTGTGCCTTTAAAGGTACATGTACTATGTCCCATTTGCAGGCCCCAAAAATGACAAAGTTAAATTCGAACTGCATTTGAAAGACAATACTAATTTAGAACTTCCCTAAAAAAGGTGGGGCTTGAAAATGTCTTCAAGTGGGAAAATAACGACTATTACATGTAGTTGTCAAATCGACTTTAGGGCTATAGAGCCCAAAAGTAATAGTTTTTATTTTCAGACAATTGTACCGAATGGTCATACGTTTTATGCTGCGCAAAGATTCAATCAGTTTAATCTTGGCCCTCACAAGAAGTGGGTTATTGATGTAGACAAATGCTCATGTACCCTTTACAACTCTTTTCATGTATGTTATTACCAAAGAAGAAAAAAAGACAGTCGGTCATTGAATAGTGTCTGACAGTGAAGTCTAGCAAGTAAACGGGTTTCCTTGCATAATTTGAATATGAGGACACTGCTAACGTTTAAATTTCACAGATAGGACATACATGACATATTCATAATTCCTGCAAAGTTCTACAGCATTTGAGGTTGGCTGCAAAAGGGACATAGTACCTTTAAGGGAATTATGGGAACATTTTCTACAAATATCAATATTCTAATAGTTCTGTTCAGAGCATTCACGTCATTACTCGTACCTCAATATTCAACATTACAGTGAAAGATTTTCCATTTTACTGCCCCCGAATAAAAGAACATTTTGTCTTCTGAATTGATTTTTTTCTTCCCCCTCCTTATTTATCTGGGAAAATAGGAACATTTTCAATAAATATCAATATTCTATTGAAACAGGAGTTACATGAAAAAGCTACATGTATATTGCCACTACTCTTGGAAAGGATTCACAGCTAGGAAATATCCAATGATTCCAATCCAATCCAATCTGGGAATTTTGAAGGCGCCAATATCTAGTTTCAAACCTAATCAAGGGCAGTGATGAAACTGACCAACTACCGACTATCCGTTCATGATTGGAACTTGGGAAGACTTGGTAGCAGCTAGTTGTAAGCTATGTGGAATAGGTTTGTCTTTAGTTGGGATTTGAAATTGGACAGCGGTCACAAGAGAGAACAACCTGACAGAGTTTGAGGACACATACAAAAAAAAAAACGTACACGTACCTGATGATCGCAAATTTGTTTGAGGATTAAGTTTTGCCTCTATTTTTCAGACTAATTTTTCCAATTTCAGAGACACAAAATGGCTACAAACATTGTCTACAACAACACCATATGACAAAATAGTTCCAGTTACTCATGTTTTTTATGTCAAACTTAAGCCCTTTTTTGAAGGCACATATTTTTTTCTCCATTGTCATTATAATAAAAAATGGTGGCTTGCATTGTTCTGCCTCTATATTTATGGTAGACACATTTCTGACATTTAAAGGCATGACAATAGCTGCATCAAACAGGACTTCAACAAATTAAAATGAGAGATAATAATAAGGTACAAGTGATTTTAGGTATTACAGTGCTCAAAATCATGAAATTGTTGTGATATTTATAGGGCACACATTTTTCTCCCATTGCCATTTGATCTAAATCTATCACTAATCATTGATTGGTGATTGAAATTTATCATACTAGTAGGAATCGGCTCGTAATTTTATTATTACCCTGATTAGCATCAATAGTAAATGGATAATGCCAAAAGGGTGCGTAGTGCCGCACTGCGTCGCGTTGGCTTGAACGCGACTATTTATCCAAAGCTCTCCGGTTTTGCCGAAAGGGTGTGTTAAGAAAATAGATGGAGAAGCAGAACTATCCGTTTATCATACTTTTAGGTTGCTTGAACTATTTTTTATTATTGAAACTGTTTCACACAAAATAACTACCGGTATGTCAAGTCAAACACAGAAATACACGAACGTGGACACACACAAATTGACACACACACAAGCCCATGCATACATACAGGTGTCGGGTAGAAATGCCAGAGGAAATAATGCTAGAGGTAAAAATGCATTTTTACTTCTGGGCTGCGTCTCACAAAACCTTCATAAGTACAAGTTGAGCAACATATCCCATTGAAACGCATGTTAAACTTAAAACACAAGTTTCAATGGGATGTCGCTGAAGTTGTACTTATGTCGGTTTCGTGAGACCCAGCCCTGGCATTTTTACCACTGGCACAAACGAGGATCGACTTTGTAAACGCGAACAGACGCTTCCGCAAATTAAGGATCGTCTGCATTTTTGCCGACGATTCTGATTTCCGATCCGCACGTTGGCAAAGGTGAAAAACTGGTTCCCAGATGATTTTCTTGCTGCATTTTACATTGCCTTTGTACAGAGACTTTTACATACAACCTGTAAAAGTAGACAGTGACCTGGAAGTAGATCTATTCCATTACGCGGAATCTGTTTTTTGCATCGCTAGCGCCCTTTTTGAAACCTGAAACCAGCAGACCATGGATGAAGAAAAAAAAAGGGGACAATCTTTAATTTTCAACTTTAGGAAGCAATTTGTCTGCGTAGTTACAAAGATATCCTTGTATTTGCGGACGATCATCATTCTCGGACCAGCGCCCATACTAGAGTAAAGGAGCCGGTTTTCGGGTACTTAAGAAAAAATCCTATTTTTTGGACTCATTTTCATTTCTTGTTCAAACCATGCAGCAAATATTATTATTATTTAAACAAAAAAAGAATCCCAGAAAAAAATCATGAATTTCCATGACAATATTCATTTCAATTTTCACTGTTTTGGAGCCGGTTATCGACCTAGCGATTCAGTTTACGACCCCATGTACAAAGTCAATAGGAAGCGCTAGCGCGCCATGCGTTTCCGCACTGATGTATAGCACAAGCGGGCGGAGCAGGTATCCCACGCCGGAGCTCCCGGTGCTCGCCTGGTTGAAGACAGGCACAGCGGTGATCGAAAGTTGGAGTCTGAATTAGACAGACATATCGTGTGTGCGTGGCGGAGTCCGGCTGCATTGATTTAATACATGCGATGAGATACTTTTGAGCTTGCGACTAACACAAAATCGGGCTCTAAATCTGAAAAATACTTGAAATAAAGCTCATTTTATGGTACCCATATTTCTTACATACACGCGTACGAAACTCGATTTTTCAGATTTGGGTAGCGGGACCGCCGATTAATGTGATAAAATGTGATATTTTCCATTGCAAATGTGGTTCTTCAG